>JAXGGA010002359.1:0-124391 GCA_038373865.1 Uloborus plumipes | reverse complement strand
CCTAAGTAGCGACCCGCTACTAGACAGAAACAAACAACCAAGGTTGCAAGTAAGTAAAGTGATAATTCAAGTGAAGTCTCCTAGTAAAGCTCACGCTTATATAGTAACGTAATTTGCATAACGATGCACAAGTGATGCCCCGCCCATACACGTGCCGAAGGCAGCAGCCAATCACGACGAGGCACGTTTCTCATTAGCATATCAGCAACGCCCTCTAGCGGGCAAAAGCAGGCAATCTAATTACGTGCATCTAAGCTTCTATTAGATGGAGGAAAAGCAATGAAGGGGTAAGTAAGCAGGTGATAGTAGCGCTAATTCTATCATTGCCCCCCCACTTAGCACTTCATTAAACTTTAACATGAAAAACGTTCTAATACGAAATAGTTTAAACTAAAGATACCTAATATATTTTTAAGAAAAATTTTACCGGTATGTGGTCTTACAAACAATTTAACATATAAAAATATCCTTTTAACAATATTAACTCGAACAATCTTGAAACAAACATTCTTCTCAATGGAACATCTCAAACCG
This sequence comes from Uloborus plumipes, assembly GCA_038373865.1. Lineage (NCBI taxonomy): Eukaryota > Metazoa > Arthropoda > Arachnida > Araneae > Uloboridae > Uloborus > Uloborus plumipes. The sequence goes on along the minus strand of JAXGGA010002359.1, from coordinate 123,857 downwards.
GAACTGGAACTGTTATAACTATGAACGTTCAAAGTCCTAACTAGTCCTCAACTGGAAGTCATCACGGTCTGGTCCTCATCACGACGAGGCACGTTTCTCATTAGCATTCTATCACATACTGTATAAATAAAAGGCGCGTCACCGCAATAAAGTATTTTTTAAGGCCGTATTTTTTTTATAATTATTTTTGCAATTTTCTTTTTCAATTTTATATTTTACTATCTTACGTTCAAACTAATTTTTACTGTATTCTGCCTATGTATGTACATTGGTTAAATGTATAGGTTTTTTTTGGATTCACTATTAGTCCGGGTTAATGAGATTCTACTGAAGTTTTCAAAAACAAGGCTTGTTAAAATTATTGGTTAGAGTAACAGTTACTCAATGTAAAAACCTCTATTCAAAAAAAACAGTGGCAGTGTTATATATTCAACTGGGCATCGCGAAGTGCAAATAAGTTTTTAGTTACTCCTTAATCTATCTTATCTCTTCCATTTACTTTAAGCCGAGTTTGAAATATAATTTTATTATTGTTTTTTAAAGTTTAAACTAAGAATATTAAACACAAATGAGGAAAAACCTTACAAGCACAGTAAATTATATTCATTTCATAATAAATTCAATTTTGAAAATTTACCGCTTTCTACCTTTTTTAAACGCGCACATCGGACGAATTATTTCCGAAACTACAGAAGAGAAACTAAAAATTTGTATTATAGATTTTAAAAAGTTTACTGTTTTTCGTATCGCCCTTTAATCGATCGAAGAGACTTAAAACATTCACCCTTGTATTTAATTACTTTTCGAGGCTTAATCCTCGAAAAACTTTTTCAATATTAAAACGCGAAAACAAGGTGAATACGCACGCAATGTACCAATGTCCCAGTTCCTAGAGCCGCTATATAGACAGGCCGACGCATCAAGATTAAGTTTCACCACTTTGGATCCAATTTCTTAACTTTTACTTTCAAATTTTCATTGTTGCGGAGTAGGGTTACCAGAAAAAAGTTTTGGCACATTGCTAAGCTTTGCCAAATCCACGTGCCGCTAATAATTGCTCACAGTGAAAAATTACCAAAACGCGATTACTGGCCAGAAAAGACAACCTCTCAAACACACAAACATGCGCTGGATCCAAAGTGGTGAAACTTAATCTTGATGCGCCGGCTCGTATATATAGGGGCCTTACCAGTTCCGCTTGGACCCAGTGACGTCACTGCCGAGCAGTGACTTTTTCCCCATCGGTTCTTCCTTCGTAGAGCTAAGACCTAGCCCTTAGTATTCTTAGGGCGGCCATTCACGAGCGAGCCAAATGGAGCCCAGCCGTTTGGATTCATCCACTCTCATCCATTTGGATTCGGGTGAAATTTTGACGGCATTCACGACCGCGCCGCTCCAATGTTTGTTTACAAATTCGAGTCTGCTATGCCAAGATAAAAATGTGTATTTTATTCATGCGTTCTTCATAAAATTCGGACATAATCGTGACAGTGGCGAAACAAAAGTTTGTACAAATTAATCTCCTGATAAAGTCCTTGTATTTATTCGTTTAAAAGGGTATCGACCAGTATCTGTACTTCGAAATCCTGAAACTTATAAGTAGGAAATTCACTAATAAGAGGGAAAGCATATATCCGCTCTCATTGCTTAAAGATGTTTCAATATTTTTCACTACAGACATGGTTTACGAAGAGTTGCAATTCACGAAATGATCGCTATAACAGTCGAGGTTCTTCGACACGTTTCCTAAGCCTTACCCTCCTGTTTAAACAAAAATTTGAAGGTTAGAAAGCTTAAATTACCTGTGTCATGATAATTTATTTAATTGTTCTATAATAATTGTTGCTATAATAAGCAACAAGTACCATTACAATTACTATGTTACCATCATGTAAAATAACGCGATAACTATTTCATCTTTTGTGTCATGCTACCTATTTGTCAGGCGTGACTCTTGATACAGCATTTTTTTTTCTCTTCATTGCTTAAAAATGCAAGTACAAGTGCTGTTGAATATCAGTTGTGTTGTTAGTGCAGAGTACCACACCTCAATTAAAAAGTTCAGTAAGTGATTATGATTTAAATTCGTAACTTTTAAAAATAGAGTAGAGCGGTCGTTATCCAGGCCCAACTAACTGAGTTCCTGATAAACCAAGAAACATATGTAAAAAATGTTTCTTCACTTCTTTAATAAATATTTTAACTGGAACACCTACTCTATTGGTGTATGTAGGTTCATTGTACAATCAGTGGCATAGCAACAGATTTCTCAACAGGGGTAATTTTGTACTTAATTTTACGCATACTGTCATACTTGCTTAAAATTTATTAAATGTTGGAAAAATCTTTCAAAACATAAATTGTTTTTTATTTGCGAGTTTTATCGTGAGAGTTTGAGTTTTGCCTTAAACACGGGTGTGGACCAGGGAACCGTCTCCTTTCTTATGTCCTTGTGTTCAATTCTATATTTTTTACATGCACTTTGTTTCATTTCCTAATTGTACAGTAAATGTCTTTTTCCATATCCATGATGAAATTTTCATTCATTTCAACCAATTAATCTACGTTTACCTCAAATTTCTTCTTGTGAGCAATGAAGAGAATATTGAGAATGACACTTGTTGTGATGAAAAGAGCTATTTTATTGTGGGAACTTTTATGAGAAAGTGTGATTTTTTTTTAGATATTATTTATTTATTTACTGTCGTCCCCGCTTAATCGGGTAACGGATAAACGAATATCCCGTTTATACGAATAACACATTCTGACATTCTGGAACCGTGCTATAGACGCAATGTTAAAGGTCCCCGCTTAAACAAATACCCTGCTTAATCGCATAATATTTCTTGGAACCGACAGTATTCGTTTAAGCAGGGCCGACAGTATTTATTTTTTTAGAGGTTTTTGCCCAACCCACACAGGGTGGCTTATACCCGTCAGTAAGAATAGAAAAAGCTTACCAAAGTTTATTGATATATATTACATCACAACAACAAAGTTTTGCAACACACAGAAAGGAAGTCGGGACACCCATGAGCTAGGCGAGACTCGAACCCTTGGCTCCCGCTGTAGAAAGCACTCTCTACCTTAGCGCCATCAAGGCCCCCTTCATATTATTTTATCCATGAAAGAGTTCATACGCATAGATATTATATTGTTATTGGTGTAAATTACATGTGCATAATATTTCATTGTTGACAGAGACAACAGAAGAGACATGAGGAAAGAAGACATGACGAGACAAGAAAAGACATAATGGAATAAAGAGAATTCATCCCAATGGTCAAGTGATTGCAATTGTCTGTTAATATAATTTTCAGCATTTGTTCTCATTTGGCTTTTAGGATATGTCCCTCATCCCTGAAAACCTGCGGAGAAGAAAAATAAGGAAGGTTTGTCATTTTTTTGCACTGCGATAGTCATTATTTTTATATTTTAATTTCCAGGAAAAAAATTCCTGTTCTTTTATTGATTTCTGTATATAAAAATTGTCTTGAACAATTTTAGATTTAACCAGGCTTAATTTCTGCCAAAAGAAGTGTAGTGAAGCCTTGTAGTCCCCGCAATTTATTTTTAAGCATTAACACTCTGGATTTCTTCTTAGATGGTAAAAAGTGTATAATAAAACTGACATGTGCAGGAGCTCAAATGATGTCAGATCCCAGATAGTTAACCCTGTGCTTAACATGCAGTTAATGATGGAACTCTGACCATTTGTGATCAAAAGGAAGAATTTATGAAAACTACTTTAATGTTTAGTTTCAGTGAAGTAAATTTCAGAGCTTCAGTAGGCTTTCAATAAATTTCACAGATATAATTGTTTCATATTTCATTTCATAATTTTGTGTCATACTGAGTTAAATTAAAGTATATATCTCGTTAATGGATTCATTTACAAAAAATACTTCATACTATTGCTTACTTTAGCAAGTAAAACCCACAACCCTTTTATATATATGCTTGCTTTGAATTCAAATAAAAGGTGGGTGACTCACTTACCCCTTACTATGGGGTAAGAAGGGTCCCCCTTGAGATGTTTTTAAAAATGTAATCGTTAAAAATAGTTAAGACATTGTTTTCAAAATTAATGCTAAATCAGACCTTGACTATCGCTAAATGAAGAATTGAATACAGTGAAATTTGTGGATTTAAAATTTAATTCTCAATTGATAAAATCTAAACTAAAAGTTTTGTAGAAATTCAACCATTTTATATTTTTAGAAAAATAGGCTTTTGTTTGATGTATGACTACTTTACTACACCTGTCCCTGATATTCTTTTTGAAAATTGAATGCATATAAATGTTTGAATAAACTTATTTTGTTGTTATGGAGAGTTTTCTTATTTAAGCATATGTTTTTACTATGAAATTCCAGTAGTATGCAAAATCAAAAATCAATTGTATTTGTTTTTGAATTTAAATAATGATTATTAATATTTTAATAAACTTAGTTCCATTTACAAAATTGACAGTAGCATCAATTATGTTGATGTATTGTTTTCTGTTTTGAATGTCATACTAAAAACATATAACAGCACTGAACTGTATAATTATACAGATGGACCCTGTTGAGCAAAGGAAGAGGCTGAGTGCTCTACCCCCGTCTCAGAACCATTGGTTTTAATATGTACTGTCAATCCTGATGCAGTAGATTATAAACATATAAAGACTGTTTTGCCAAATATACCTCTCAGAAGTTAATTCTGGCTGTGCTAGTTCAAAATTTAAAGCATGTTTTTTTTCCTTGACTACATAAAAATATACACTTGATTCCTCATTTAATTCCAAGAACATGTTTGATTTGGTCTTTGATGCAATAATTAGCTAAATGTTGATAACTATCCTTTTCTATTGTTACTACTATTTGAAAGAAAACTTAATTCTTTCTACAATTACTGTCATCCACGCTTAATCGTACACCGGATAAACGAATACCCTCTTATACGAATAAAACATCCCAGGAACCAAAGCCATAGACGCAATGTTAAAAATCCCGCTCAATTGAATAATATTTCTTGGAACCAACAGTATTTAAAAAGAAACCATATATTGTGTTTACTTTGTAGAAGTATATTAATTGTTAGATTTATTGTAGTTAACAGTTTAATATTTTAAACGGCATTATATAGTTGATGTAACCTCCAACAATGGTTGATTGATAGGGAAAAAATCACTTTGATTAAAGTTTAGTAATTAATAGAGGACTACATTTCTGAAATTAAACACTGAATATTATTTCCACTAAAATTACAAGTTATCTTAGCTTAAAGAAAAAGTTTACAGACAATAATGAATCACTTCATTGCTTCTTATGAATTGAAAAATTTAGGCACATTAGAATGGGGAAAAAATTAATAAATTGAAATTAATGAAAAGATAAGTCTTTAAAAAATGCTTAGATAAAATAATAAAAAATAAAAACAAAAAAATGGAATAAAAAAGCTTTGTTTTTAAATTTCTGCTTAATTTGTCAATAATTGCATGGAGAATAAAATTAATTACTTAGCCCAAAAAAATAAGTTTTTTGTTCCACAAGTTTTTGTACAATATTGCGCATGTAAATTTAAGCTGAGAAAAATTCCCACCTTGGATACAATACATTCAAGTTCATTAACATTTATTAATGTTATTACTTTTAACTTATTTTCTTTTCCATGCCCTAATTTTAGAGAAAAAAAGCGCTTTCTACTTGGTTTACAAAAATGCGATGTAAACCTTTCTCAGTTTAATTTCTTGTTCTCCCATCTGTTTACTAATGGCTATTTCAAGTGAAAATGACTGCTTAATATGACAATGTTGCATTTTTTAAATCTGTACACTAAAAATGGTAATCGACATTTGTTGCATTCCACAAAATGGGAAGTCTGTACTTGTCGATTACTTCAACGAATACGATTTAGCTGCAGCCATTTTACAATGCGACCATCTTCAACGGCAAATACAAGCGGAATGAACCGGTTTTGGAGCGATGGCTCACCCGTGAGTGGCGAAAACCGCGTCTGGAGTGGTGTCACTCCAATCAGGTTTCCGCATTCACGATGCGATGGAGCGGTCGAAAATTGGCGCGGTGCGATGGATTTCGGCCGGGTTGGATATCCAGCGCGTGGCGCGGAGCGCTCCAAATGGTTGAGGAGTTCGGCATTCACGAACCGGTTTTGGAGTGGTGTCGTGCCATTTGGAAGAATGGAGCGCCCGTGAATGGCCGCCCTTAGGCCCTGTATTTTGTCGTTGATGATTATCAGATTCTCAGAAAGTGACAATGAATGTCCGTTTGCCATGTTGCTGGCGATTTGCGGGTGGGAACTGCTGGTGAGAAAAAAAGAAGGAAGATTTGCCCTTTTCAACCTGAAGAAAAATATTTTTCTCCAGCAGAACTTAACGTTCTTCCAAGAGATACGACTGCAGCTCGCCGATTCCTCTTGTTGCTAAGCTTTCCGAAGGTTCTCGTGTTCGAAATTGGTCTGAAATCGTTTAATTTGTTGAATACTGAGAATATTTTAGAAAAAAGAAATAGTTTTTTCCGTTGAATGATTTTATTCGAAGAAAATTACCGATCTGTCGGAATCAGAAACATTTTCGGCGCTCAGATTTCTGTCGGAAAATTTGCTCGTCGGAAATTTTTTCCCGACGAAGCAAGAAATTTTCCCCGATGGGGGGGCAAGACGTTCCCGACAGGGGGGCAATTGCCCCCCTTGCCCCATAGCTGGCGCCGCCACTGTACCAAAGCAATATAGAGAGCAAACAGTTTCTTCTACAAAAGTTTTGTTCATCGCCGACTATTTGACTACCAGGATAAACTCCTTTTTATCGAGATATCCCTCTTCGCCCTGAAGTCAATAGAATGTTGGGTTTATCAGACGTGAAGTAGGTCTCTTTTAGCCCGATCGGTAAGCAAGGGCGGATCCAGAAATGTTCCAAGGGAGGGGCGATTGGTTTTTGTTTTCTACTTGTCCCCTTTTTTACCACATATCCTGGTTAACACATGTTTATTACAAATGTTTCGGTCTTCAATTTCGAAAAAATTCCAGATCAGAACTACGAATCCTAACCACTCCTCATAGTATCATCGAAGATCATCTAAAATTGCCTTTTTAGATCTTCAAAGTCAAAAAACTGCTGGAGAAGAGTCCCTTGTATCCGCCCCTGTCGGTAAGGCGTCGGACTAGTGACCGGAGGGTTCCGGGTTCGATCCCAGGCGATCAAAGATCCACCCTCTTCATTAATGGTGGCTGTGGGATGTTAAAAATGTTGTTGTCACAAAGTCCTCCAAGTGAAACGTTACCTCTGGGGGCACTGGACCAGGAGTTGGCTTGGGTCTTGGTCTGGATCAAAATAACAGAGTGCTCTTCAGGGCCCCATACCAGTTAAACCAAGAGTTGTGGTAGGTACGGGGGACCCGGGAGTGTGTGAAGTAGGTCTCTTTCGCTAATTTTAACAAAATGTTACTTTTGTACAAAAGTTTGGTAAGACCTCATTTGGAGTATAATATTTAGTTTTGTTCAGACTCGTCATTTCGAATTTTTCCAAGAGGGAGACAAAAGGTGTGCTACTCAATGCAAATTTTGTTGGAAAATGCGTACTAATATGAAAAATATTAATATATCAAAGCCATGCCCTCCCCCTTAAATGGAGGTCCTGGTTTTGGTCCTAACTTAAGATATTAGTTTATTGGAAATATTTTAAGGGAGAGCTACGACGTTTATAAATGGGTATTCCAATTTAAATTATAGTTCAGGTTTATGGCAAAACTAGTGGTCATTCTTGTAATCTGTTCAAACCCCAAACTAACCTTGCAATTAGAAAAAATACTATTTCATCAGGGTTGCAGGGATTTGAAATTATTCCCCTCATTTAGGGGATAAGGGAGTGACCACTAGACACCACCTTGTCTAGTGGTCAGAAAAAACCGACTGCACTTGAGGAGGTTCCGGGTTGAATCCCAGCTCAGGCATGGATGTATTTCCTCTCTCCTGTCTTTTCCTTGTGTGAACGCATTGTTGTACCATGAATGGTTGCCTATACTATAAACAGGTTCTAATGGCATGTATTAGTCGGACTGCACAGCAAATTATAATACAGTTGTAAAGGTAAAGCTAAGCACCCCAAATTGACACCTTAGTTGCCATAAGACAACAACAGGGGGTAAGGGAAGTCAATTTCTCTTTCCAGCTAGGCTTTGGAAGACTAAAGCAGTGCTTGCGACCTCGGGTCGTATTGGGTAATGTAAAAATTCAGATAGTCAACTCATGGCTATCCAGTTAGGAATAGATTTGAACAACATATGCTTCACAAAGTGATAAGACTGTCAGAGAGTGCTATCAATGATGCTGCTTCAGGGGTGTCCACATTGGACCTTCATGGCACAGACTGCACAGCTGGAATTTTTTAGTTTGATTTTAGAAGGTTTTTGATCTAATTTTAAGTGAGTCTTGTTCTTGGAGAAGGGGAAGGGGGATTCAACCTTTGAACCACTACCACTAAAAGTAAAATATTGTACCACACTCAAATGGTACTATAACGTAGAAATTGCAAAATAAAAAGTATGTGGTCTCCTTTTATTTTTTTGAGCAAGAACGAAAAATTAATACTATTAAAATCTGTCCGCGTCTGAAGCTTGAACTCCTCAAAAACCCCTGAGAGTAGAGAATCAAACATAGTACCATTCGATTCGAAATTTTCTAAGGAAGACAATAAGACCAACGGCGTAATTGTACGACATTAATTAGCTGAGATATTAATTAAAACATTAATTGTTTTGCACTTTTTAAAATTCCAAGACATTTATTTCCTTCTGTTGCCATTTTGAATAAAAAAGTTAATTAAATTATTGAACTATTTAAAATTCCAGGACATTTATTTCTTACCGTTGCCATTTTGAATTCAAACGTTAATTAAATTATTGAACTATTTAAAGGCCTTTTCACACGATCCAACTTTTCCCCCAATTCCATCCAATTCCGGGCGAGACCAATTTGCCTCAACTACTTTGGCCAACACTGACGTCATCATTTCTATTGTCCGACGCTCGTCCAATTTAGTCCAAGATTTTGCGTGCGGAGCGATAAAATTGAGCCGAATTGCTTTTCCGACCAATAGGAAAGCTCTGCAGAACTTCATCACAGATCGGTGCCATCAGGAGTGGCCAGCTTAAGGGGATAATTTTTTTTCTAGCAGACGATATTGCACGGTAACCCTGCACAGCAGCGATGAAGTAGAAGGCAAACCAGCTTTGAGTTGGTCGAAATTGAGGATTGCTCCAAGTTGGAGTAGCTTGACATTGGATCGTGTGATAAGGGCTTAAGATACCAAGACATTTATTTCTTACCGTTGCCATTTTGAATAAAAACGTTAATTAAATTATTTAAAATTCCAAGACATTTCTTACCATTGCCATTTTGAATTAAAACATAAATTAAATTATTGAACTATTTAAAATTCCAGGACATTGATTTCTTTCCGTTGACATTTTAACTTAAAACGTTAATTAAATTATTGAAGTTTTTAAAACTAAATAGTGTTATTTTTTTCTGTTGTCATTTTGAATACGTGGCACAACAAAGTTCGAACAACTGTTTTTATTCTGATTAATGACTCACATTTTTTCTCTGGTACCATTTTGAAAATGTGTTTTTAAATAAAATAGCAATTGCTGTTTTTAGAAGGGACTTTTTTTTGGCTACGATCCAAATATTAAAACAACTTTTTCGTTTGGAATTTTGCAATTAATTTTACAGGAAGAAAGCGGTTTGGAAATAATTGTTTTTGGGAAGGAATTTTATTTATTATTTAGGGAGAGTGCTAGAGTGTTAAATATGCGCTAATTGACATCGTTTTTATTTCTGAGGAAGCATGTGCAAATAATTCGATTGACTTTTTGATGCAGGAAAGCTTTTTAGCGAGCCGCTTTAGCGGGGACTAGTTTGTTGAAACTTTCCTCGCAACTGTAAAGGCGAGCCGCCTTGACGGCGAGTAGACAGTTGAAACTTTCCTCATTACTTTAAAGGCGAGCCGCCTTGGTGGCGAGTAGTTAGTTAAAACTTTCTTCGCTACTTTAAAGGCGAGCCGCCTTGGCGGCGAGTAGAGTTCTCAAACTGCATTCACTACATTAAAGCCTTTGCAAGGCCGGGCCACGCAGCTAGTAGTATAGTATTTGGTGACTAACATGAACATTCTACCCCAAGTATTCAATTTAACTACTACTCCAGTGCATTACTTTTAAAACTGGTAAAAAAAAAATTAGCCCTTGCCTCTCTCTGATAAAACTAAACACACAAAAAGAATATGACAAGAAATTCCTCTAAATGAAAAAAATATTATAAAAGCTTTATTTTTACACTAAAAACAAAACAATTTCATGTTTTTCTAGAACTTGAACAACCTGGACAAGTATGCAGAGAATCATGAATGAAGAGATCACATTCTAAGCAAAAATATTTAAAGCAAGTACCACACTGATAAACAGTTTGCTCTTGAAAATTTGTCAAACAGCTATAACAATATTTATCAGTCTCAGCTGTTAAGTTCGAGACAAGCACTTCATTGAAACAATCCAGAGGAAACAAATGATGAAATGATCGAGCTAAATGTGGAGCAGACACCAGCGTTAGACCACAAGCTTTACACTCCACTGGAAGTTCACAATACTTACCATTGCACTGAGGGCAATAATAACCTTCAGTACCAAAACCTTCATGTGAAATTTTGCTGTCTAAATGACACATGCACATTGATGGCTTTCCTTCACTTTTACTTTGGTGATATGGAAAACCCATGCGGATTAAAGATGATTCTGTGCTACTAGTAGCTGGTGGTGGTGAAACTTGCTCATTCAGTAATTCTTTGAAATGTGTATCATCAATCACAACATTGTAAGTCCCATGGGTGGCTTTTGTTATCTTACGGCACACAACTAACTCCGCTGCCAACCCAATAACGGAACAGCGAATATTTTGAGAAACTAATGTATCAATAGTTTCGTAGATATCACCAGGATCGCAGGTTGTTAAGCTGCCAAATATGACAAGAATTTCCCTGCTAGTATGCGTTGGCATAAAACGTAAAGTTTGAGATGCAAGTTCTAAAGCATTTTGCAAAGAAGGTTCACCGGAGCATGAATTTTTAGTATAACTTTGCAGAGTACTGATATGTTGTTTAGGATTGCCCGCTAACTCGGTGATTTTCTCAGCCCTTTTATTTTTGGTTATTATAATACCTATCTGGCTGATAGGATTTTGATCAAAATATTCACCAATGAAATTTTCGAGTAATTTCAAGGTGCACAGATATCTTGTAGGCTTTAAATCAGGTTCTGACATTGCTTCCGACATATCGATAATTACGTATAGGTGACGCATCATACCTAATTTTAAGTTTTTCTTTTCAAGCAATCTTTTTCTTCGCGACTTATGAACTATTTCTTCTAAACTTGAAGTAAGTAAACCATGTTCATCTTCTCGAATTGCTTCCCATGTTTTTTCATACTCAGTTTCCCACCGGTAACCTTTCAATTCTTCTTCAGTTTCCATTTTGACTTTCAGAAGAGATTAATATTCAACAAAATCCAAACGAATTTCAAATGACAGCTTCAAATTAGTGACTTTACAACACAAAGAGTGCAAAACTATTCCAATTTTTGCAAAATCGGAGACCGGAGACTGCTCAAAAGGAAAATAAAAACAAAAGAAACAGCCTGTGTTGAGATGTCTAAACGCGAGAAGTCGAAGCCGAAAATCTCAAAACGTAGAAAATCATTGAAACTAAATTACATATATGAAATTTCGTTTTGTAAATAATGAAAAAGAGTGATTTTTCATTCTTAAAAGCATATTACTGTGTAAGAAACGTAACAAATAATTAAAATGTTCATCCACCATTATTACTACTTCAGAATCTGGATGTTGGTAATAATCAAAACAAACTATTTCGTCACCTCCCTGTTCGTCACTTTCGGTCATCTGCTCAATTCAGATTTTGAGAGAGAGAATTTGAAAGCGCTTTTGCTTTAAATTTATGTAAACTTCTAGTGATAGGATCTCTTTACGTAGAAGTTTTTCTGTTTTATTTTCTTTCTATTTTTTTTTCTGAATATGTTTTAGCATTCAAAAGAGTAATCGAAATGTCAGCTGTTATACCCAAAGTGAGCTCTATTTCTAGTCGCATTATTCGTGTTCTAGGCTGTAACCCTAGTCCAATGACATTACAAGGCACCAATACATATGTAATAGGAACTGGTGAAAAGTAAGAATGACTGCAAGAAAAATCAATCGCTTTTTCCCTCCTTTTTTAAAATTGAAAATATGCTTACTGGTGTGTTGTTTACAGTCAAGTCTATTATATGATTTAGTAAAAGTTCACGTTCTCTGAAAATCCGATTCTTGTATAACCATCATAATTTTTACTCACTTCATTTATTTACTCTTTTTAAACAGAAGAATACTCTTGGATACGGGCAATCCTGGAGTTCCAGAATATGTCAATCTTCTGAAAGATGTTCTTAAACAGCACCATTGTTCTTTGCAGAACATAATTGTGAGCCATTGGCATTTAGATCATGTTGGTGGTGTTCCTGAAATTTTGAAAGAATTAAAGCAAGGTAATAAGAAAGAAGTGATTTTTAAATACCTAAATAAGTTAATATGTCGCGTGTTCTGAGGTAAAAAAGTTTCCTTTCAAAAAGCTAAAAAAAAAACTTATAAATTTGTTTTACAGCTTTTAAAGTAACAGCTTAAATGTACACAAAGAGAAGACATTCTTGCCTTGCTTGTTAATTAAATGAAAAAAAGTCTTTCTTAATGAAATTTAGTTTTAATTTTTAATCTCAATTTTAAAGCAAAGATGATTGTTCTCCTACCCTTAATATCTTCCCTGGTAGAGAATGAGCACAATATATCTGAACAAAGCATATAATGAGGCACTGTAAAGCAGCAAAAACTTATCTTCTGGTGCGAAATGGAGAATAGCTAACATATCAAATGACTTGTTTGTTGTTTCACTTAATAATATAGTGATATCAAATAGCACTTACCTTCTTTCTTACCTTTCAGTGCTTTTTTATGTAGTCGGGTTCCAGTTTTTAGATAACAGCATTTATTCTCTAGAAGTATTGGAATTTTTACCACATAAATTGTTAAGATAAATATGGAAAATTCAAACTGTAATCCAAATTAACTGTTTTCAAGTTTAGCTCTTTAAAATTGAGATTTGTACATTATTTATTTTCTCTAGTGTATTTGTCATTATAGATTGCTTGGTTTCAAAGCTACCCTTGCCACCAGGATCAACGTCTCCTCCTCTTGCTTCTGAAATAAAATACAATTTTTTGAAGGATGGCGATGTTATTTCCGCTGAAGGTGCAACTTTGAAGTATGAATTTATAAAAGCATAAATTATCTAACTAATTTAGAAATATTTTGTAGGTGTGTGTAGTTATTAAAAGTTTATTTTTGATGAATAAAAAATATTTACATTTTGAATATCAACTGTCACAGCCTTAATGTATAAACATAATAAAAAATTAAGATGGACATAAAATTACAATCATCATGAAAGTATTGATTTAGTGTTGGTCAATGAAATCCTCGAAGGATTGGTTAAATACAGTCGACGCTCGTTATAACGACCACACGTTATAAAGACCATCCCAATATAACGACCGGTGAGAAAAACCCCAACTATATCCCAATATACTCTATGTTCTACCTCTTACAGCGACCACTCGTTATAAAGACCGTTTTCTGTAGAACGGAGACGGTCGTTATATCGAGCGTCGACTGTATTTCTTTTTACAAGCAAAGCCAAATTATAGATTTCTCTCCAAGCTACTGGCTACATATAACTCTATTTTGTCTGAAATCTGTGTTCTCTGTATCTTTAAAAGAAGCAAACGACCCTCGACTTTAGAGGTCCACCAAAGTTTCCAAAAGGCAGCAAAGTTTCCTTATGCAGAAATACTTTCTGACTTTTTATATTTTATTTCTTTATATTTATTTGTTTGCGATGAGAAATATACCAAACAATGTTTCAAGACATGTTTTTATAATTTATTACTATTTTATCTGTTTAACTACTTCAACCACTACACATTTTTCTTCTAATCATTTACAAAGCAGTCTTTAAAAGGCTTTTTTTAAAGTTGCAGTTTTTAAAATTTTTTGACAAGAGTTACTTGAATATGTTGCTTCTTTCATCAGATAAATTGTTCTTGTACTATTACATTATTTTAATTGCACCATTTGCTTTTACATTCTTAATGTTTGTCTTTATTCTTTTCACAAGAAAAAATGCACTTTTATTTATTGAAAGGTTAAAAAGTCCTTGTATGCTTTTCCTTTTTTTTAAAATTGTGTTTCTAATTTTTGGCTTTTTTCACTTTGTTAATTAGAAAAATACTATGTTTACAGACATGATAATCACTCCATTTGGAGCTAAGCTACTCTATATTTTATTTTGTAATTTACTGTTCCATACAATATTTATTAAGTACTATTTACCAGGCACATGCAGTGACCCAAGAGAGTACCCAAGCAGCTGTGTTTTTTTGCCAGTTTTTCCCACTTTATTAGTTACATTTCATACAATATGTAGCATATGTTTGTTTGCTTCAGAATTAGAAGTGCTATATGCAACAACTGTTGTGTTCAATACAGCATCATTTATGCAGCAGACGTAAATATCATATACATAACACTAATTAACTATAAAAACACATTATAAATACAAAATAGCAATGCGCTAAGATAGCAAATGGTGTCAAAAGTAGGCAGTGTTTTAAGATGCTTCTAAAATAATAAGAAACTTTTAAGAAACAAATAATGTAATTATTTTACGTTTTATTTACAAATGAATTAAATTTTTTATGCACAGACAGCAGACTAGTCAATAACAATCAAAAAGCAAGTTCCTGTCTTTCAGAGGAGAGCTATAGTTATGAGTAGTTCAAACACATTCAATGGAAAACAGCGATTCGAAAGCAAAATCTTGTTTTTTCCTCAAACCAAGCTCCGAGATGCCTGCTTGGTTTCGTCAGTTCCGCGCTTCTAAAGAAGTCTATTACCATTGTACAGAAGGCTGGCTGACGTGGATTGTCATGACAACACCCCTTCATTCCTGTTTCTGCTTGGAACAGAGGACAGACTCGGACGAACGGCGTGGTTTGCCGTTTTCTTGGCAGAAATGGGTATGGGGATTGCAGTCTGAAAGACTTATAGCAATTTTTGGGACTCATCACTTATTTTGAACAGAATATAAATAAAAAACATATATTCATATTAGTGTCCCTTTTAAGAAGAAAAATGAGAAACTAAGATTATTTAAAAGCAGTTCACTTTGTGCGCAAATGAGTAAAAACCAAAAAGCGACGTTTAAAAACACAAATAGATAAAGTTAAAATTGGCAAACATGTTTCAAAGGCATAAAGCCTCCTTCTTCAGTGCCAAGCAAGAAATGGAAAGAAACAAAGCACCGGGAGAGTTCAAATAGCAAAGGAGCAAAAGCTAGGACAATCAGGTGTCAGTGTGTGCTGAGCCCTGATTTGGCGTTGCGTTGTCAGAAAATTTAAAAGCATGAAGTAAAATTGGCTAGATCTGTGGAACTGCAAAGGATTCGTTACAAATATTACTTAAATTTTTGTGAACATGAAAGGCTTCTAAGAAATCTAACTCGCCAACAGTTGAAGATCTGCAAATAATTTTAGCTTCGGAGAAAACAAATCTATGGCCCGTGTCCCAACAATGTTTCGCGATTGAGGATTTTGAAAGTTCTTTCTTTTTAACATAATTTTCGTATTCCTTTAACCTAAATTTTAGCGCTCTTCGGGTCTGTCCGACGTAACCAATTTGACATTCACATTTTATGTGATAAATCTCACAAAATCCCACAAAAAACTCAGTGTTCCTTCTACCATTTTCATTGTCTTACCATTTTATTCAAAAATCTCTCCTTGCATTTCCAGAATACTCAGCAAGTTAGATTTTCATGTCATTTACAGACCCATCAACAAACTAACTTTTTCTAAATTAAAAGACCCCATCTAACCATTTGATCAGTGGGGCATTTTTCACATAAAATGTGAATGTCAAATTGGTTACGTCACACAGATCCGAAGGGCGCTAAAATTTAGGTTAAAGAACACGAAAATTATGTTAAAAAGAAAGAACTTTCAAAATCCTCAATCGCGAAACACTGTTTGGATACGGGCCATAGATTTGTTTTCTCCGAAGCTAAAATTATTTGCAGACCTTCAACTGTTGGCGAGTTAGATTTCTTAGAAGCCTTTCATGTTCACAAAAATTTAAGTAATATTTGTAACGAATCCTTTGCAGTTCCACACATCTCGCCAATTTTACTTCATGCTTTTAAATTTTCTGACAACGCAACGCCAAATCAGGGCTCGGCACACGCTGACACCTGATTGGCCTAGCTTTTGCTCCTTCGCTATTTGAACTCACCCGGTGCTTTGTTTCTTTCCATTTCTTGCTTGGCACTGAAGAAGGAGGCTTTATGCCTTTGAAACATGTTTGCCAATTTTAACTTTAAGATTATTTATTTTTCTTAAAGAGTGTCCTGCCCAAGCACTGCTTGGTTTGTTTGGGCGGACCGCACGTCACTGCTATTTACAAAGTTATAAGTATAACCTTAACTACATCTGCCATCATAAGAAAGCCCTGGGGAAAACTAGAAGGCATTACATCTTTAACCTTAATAAATGCAATTATATTTTTTAAAATGCCTTAGCTCATAAGTAGAAGCCTATAGAAGCAAAATTTTTAATCTATTTAATAACTATATCTTTGAACAAACAACAAAACTAAAATTTAATTGCAGCAAAATCTGGATTTAGGGACGTTTAAATTACTACCACAGCCATACGAGCGCCATTGAAACCTAATTTCTCTGGTTCTTTTGTAGCAAACTTGCTGACTTCAAAGTTTCATTTACTGCCAAGTTTGCAATTAGTTTATATTTTGAAGATTCTTCTAACTTTAACAAAATGCTATTGTTCCTTCAACCTATTGGCAGCGAAAAAATTAAGAAATTAGTCAACATAAAGGTTGAAACATAATAATATAACTCTTTTCTCTCTTGAATTTTGCTTGTTTCAATGCATTATGATCTTGTTTGCTTAATACTTTTAATATGGTAATGAAATTAATTGTGTTGTAAAAATTATTGTAGGGTTATTTCTACTCCTGGTCATACAGAAGATCATCTTGTTTTATATCTTGAAGAAGAAGACAGTTTGTTCAGTGGGGATTGCATTCTTGGTGAAGGTACTGCGGTAAGAAGTAGTTTTGAACATTTGTGTACTTTTCTAATTAATTGGGTAGCAGGGCCCGCGCTAAGCGTTCGCCACATCGCCAAATGCGATAAAATAGAAAATTCGGCGAAAAAAATTCTGATTGGCTAAAGTATTGGCGAATGGAAAATTGTCAGAAATTTTCACTTGGGGGAAAAATACACTCATTACATTAAAAAAACAAACAATTAAAATTCTTTGACTAAAACTCTCGAAGTTTGGCTAAGACTTTTGAAATTTGGCTAATTTACTGGCTAACAACTTAAAATCCTTAGCAGGGTCCCTGGGGTAGTCAAAATCTTGGATATTTTTGCTCAATGCAGTATTGTTGAAATTCTAATCACATTTTGAAATTTCAATGCAGATAAAATAATACAAAAACCATCATATTCAACTCTGTATAGTTTCAATTATTTCTATCTGACCATTTTAATATTTTGTTTAGATAACTCCTTTTTTTGCACTGAAGATGGAGTTGTATCAAAGAAATGCAAATATGTCATTATCATTAAAAATTTGGGCCTTACCTGGGTTGAATTTGTTCAAATATCTAAATACTTGCATTGATTTGTCCAGAGGCGTATTTGGACGTGAGGCCGCCCTGGGCTTTTGAAACTGGCCGCCCCCCCCCCTTGAGGTGTTGAATTTCAGAGCTATAAAAAAATATTACTTGACATAAAATGTATTTTCAAGGTAAACCGAGCAAAGCCCGGCCACACAGCTAGTTAAACATGAAATTGGTTGGTTGTTAACAACCAGCCAATTGGTAAAAATTCGTCTTTTGCGAATCTCAAATTTTACTACTACAAATCTGCTCTTACATTATTATAAATCAACATTTTTAGTACTTAATTACATTAAGAACTTTCTTTCGAAATTTAAAAGTTTTTGAAATAAATAATCTTCACATATTTGTTTCAAAAACAGTTTTTAAATTTTTAAAAACTCGTTTAAAGATTAAAATGAAAAAAAAATGTTACTAGACCTTATCAACAACTTGTAACTGGAATAAAGTAAACGAATAACGAAATAACAATAATATTATCGCTGTTAGCAAGCACTGTATTAAATAAACCGTAAGGAACCGTTTATTACGAGCACTCGGCAACATGTAGCAACATGTTACCGTCCCTTCATGCTCGTTATAAGCAAGTTTAACTGTAGTACCAAAGGCAACTGAAAATATTAACTCAGATCAGTAAAATTTCGCACATATACTTATAATAACATGAGGGAGGCAACTTTTTGCACTGTTGGAAATTTGAGATTTAAAAAAAAAAAAAAGCTAAAAACATTGGTGAGAACGTAATAAAGGATTTCAATTACTGAGATGATAAATTGCGTGGTACATTACATAACCTCATATTAAGCTGAATTTCGCGAGCCAGAGTACATGTAACCTTTAAATGCAATTAAATTTTGCTAGATAAGACAGGAAAACACGCAAAAACGAAAAAAAAAGGAGAGTAGGGAGTAATTTTGAAAGCCTTGCTTTACATCCTTTTTCCAGTTTAAAAAAATTAATTCATTAATTAAAAAAAATAAAATTAAAAAAAAATTTACTTAAAAAAATAAATGTCTGGAAGAGCACCTTTTCCCCAGCGGTTCAAATCAACCTTTACCCAATTTTACAGCTATAGATCAGCACCTATAGTTGTAGGGTGTACTAGGCACAGCAAAAAAGATGTTTTGTACGTTTAAAATGTCGTTTTCAAGTTTGTGGTCTGCAGGTCTTCCGTGAAATTATGCTCTTTCGATAAGTTCTTAAATTGAATTTAGCTTTTGATTTTTTGACTTAATTAAGAGCCCTTATAACTCCTGCACCAATATAACAGAGAAAATTAGAACAAACTCCGTCTTGAGCAAGAAAAAAATATATTTGTTTTCTTTTTTCAGGATGATTTTAAATGATAGGAGGTTCAGGAATTTTATCATCCCCCAATAAGGCAGTCTTTGTGAAGTTTTTGCTCAGAAATTAATTATAAAAAAAGTAAATAGAAACAGAAAAAAACGCTCTAAGGTGAATCCCCCCCCTCCCTCTCGGGTTAGAAGTACTTTGTTTACTCAAATTTCAATGTTGCAGCTACCAGTGGCGTAGCCAGGGCGTTCATACCCCTCTCCCCCCACAAGCTAAAAAGCTTACACACATATAAGTACATATCGCGTTTTCCGACTCTTTATTTCAAAAAAATTTTCAATTCCCCAAACGAAATACTTCTCTCTACGCCTATTGGTAATGCTATGCGCTACGGGATCTCCTGTACACAGGACAACCACAGACACAAATTCACAATTTTTGTGACGTTACTTCTAAAAAATACATGAAGTTTGCTTTTTGTTAAAAAATATCATATAGTTTATTCATTCTGGCACTACTACATGTTTATCTCAGCTATTGAATGTTGATTAGGACAAAGAACGTTGACGCCAGTGGACATCTATCCTTCTAACAGGAAAGTGATTAGTGAGATGATCTTGTAAATAACTCATGTTACCTGGAAGTTTCTCATCAGAATCCAAGTGACAGTGCGGTTCCTGCGGTTCACACGATGCAGCAAAAAACTGGTTTTCCATCTGTTTCTATTTCCCCCCCCCCCCCCCCGAAACCACCCGAGGTCGCTCACTGCTGAGAATAGAAGGGGTCTGAGAAAGAGAGCAATAAATCATTGTGGAAAAGGATCAAGTTCGGGCAGCTCTTTGTTTTGACTTCGGACGCCACCACTTCCATGAACTTTGTCCATGTTCACCGCTGCGCCCTGCCAATACAAGGAAAAAAAATGTGGTCGCTGCCGCCCTGGTGACAAAAAAAAAAAAAAAAGGTCATTCTCGCTGCCGATCCGCCCTGCTGTTTAAAAAAAAAAGTCTTCACTTTGCATGGGAAAAGTGCCGCCCACCCCAATTGTGCCGCCCTGGGCTTTAGCCCATTAAGCCCATACGTAAATACGCCACTGGATTTGTCCTTATTAATCCCTACAGGTACAAAAAAAAGATGGACATATACGTAACGAGGTTCGACTGTATCGCAGCTGCAGCAATGAAGTCAAATTTTTTTTGTCTCATAGCCAGAATAACGCAAGTCCATTTTCGTTCTCTTTCAGGAGAGAGCGAAAACATTTGCCTGAATGCATACAAAGGAAGGGACTCACTTTTTTTTAACGCTGCTAAATAAAACTTTCTGACTAATTGTGATCCGAGAAAATTACAGCTGTTAGTTTTACTC
This sequence comes from Uloborus plumipes, assembly GCA_038373865.1. Classification (NCBI taxonomy): domain Eukaryota; kingdom Metazoa; phylum Arthropoda; class Arachnida; order Araneae; family Uloboridae; genus Uloborus; species Uloborus plumipes. The sequence goes on along the minus strand of JAXGGA010002359.1, from coordinate 103,343 downwards.
CCTCTTGTGTTCACATGTACTGACTATGATTCTACATGAGAAATCACTAACTTGGGGTCTGTGAATCACTGGTGAAGGACCTTAGAAAATTTGAAACATGATTCACATTTTTATGAAGATCCATTTTTAAAAATCACAAGTGATAAAACTTTTTATGAAGTATAAATTGTACTTTTTTTTCAAACCAAATTCCAGTTAGCTTTATCAAGATTTCTCTGGGCTATATAAAAATGAATACCCATTATTGTGCACTGAGTAAAAAAGTGATCAACATTTTAATTTTCAACTAGTAATCTTTGCAAAGAGACATTTTCATCTGCAACAGCAATTAAAACTTTGCACCAAACTCAGCTTAGAATGAAAGTTACTCTCTTGCAGTGATGTCATTAAAACAAAGACTCTATGTACTAATCGAAACATATTGGGATAAATTTTTATAGTAAAAATGTAAAAAAAATAAAATTTTTCGTTCAGAAAAAAATACTAAAATTTTGTCATCTATAATGGATGTATTCACATTAATAAAATAAAAATATCATGATTATTACTGTACAATCGTATTTCTCTTTTTTTAAATTCATATTAGTAATTTGAAGTATAATATAGAATATTGGGATAAATTTTTATAGTAAAAATGTAAAAAAAATAAAATTTTTCGTTCAGAAAAAAATACTAAAATTTTGTCATCTATAATGGATGTATTCACATTAATAAAATAAAAATATCATGATTATTACTGTACAATCGTATTTCTCTTTTTTTAAATTCATATTAGTAATTTGAAGTATAATATAGAATATATTTAGTGATCCATGAATTTTTAAAGGTTGGTGACCACTAAGCTGGGTAGTTAGCCAAAGTGACGATAAATGATGTTAGAATTAATTAAATTTGTCTTATCTGAAGCAAGCATTGTAGCATTTATTGATCATTCTTGTGGTACTTGATTCTTTTATCCTTTTTTTTTTTTAATTTTTGTTAAAATAAATTTTACTGACCTTGCATAAAATTCTTCAAAATATCATTAATTAATTCTATTTTATTTTTAATAACAATTTTATGCAATTATTTATTCATTTTTCCTAGGTGTTTGAAGACTTCCATGATTATATGCTTTCCTTAGAAAAGATTTTAAAGTTAGAACCACAAAAGATTTATCCTGGCCATGGCCCAGTAATAGACAATCCAAAGAAGAAAATTATAGAGTACATACAGCATAGGATGCAAAGAGAACAACAAATATTGGATGCATTAGAAAAAGCCCCATCTGAAGGCCTCACTGCCGAAGAACTAGTGCAACAAATTTATACTGTGAGTTAAATCTGCTTTTTTTTCCTCCTGAAAATTCAATGCATAATGCATTTTAAAAATACTGATTATATTTTGTAACTGCTTTCCGTTCTCTTTTCACAACACACTAAAAATAACTGAAAAGCATAACAAATATGGATGTAAGAAAAGTAAATATCAAGGTAAATCTCAAATCCAATGTTTCATTATTCTAAACTTGTGAAAAAAACGTAAACCAAATGAAAATGTTCTCGGAACTGTTATTTCATGTATGCTAGCCATGAAAAGAAAATTCATAACTGATAGAATTTTTCCTACAACGATTCTGAACTGCAGTAAACTCAGAAAAATTTAAGCACAATTGGTTTAATTCTGTTTGTTAGACAAAAAAACCTTAATAGGCATACTGTTGGGTTACTATTACAACTAGGTAATTACAATTCAACTTTTTCAAGGAGCACTGAGCAGATGAAGATTTTTCTGGTTTTTTGAAAAACTTGAACGCTTGATTAAATTTTATTTATAAGTTATTTTATTAACACTTTTAAATTATTTTGAAGAAAAATTATTATTTTTTTTCCCGTATGAAAATGATCAAAAAAGTCGATTTTGCCATGTTTGTTGCTATTTGATTGTAATACTAACTCTATAATATTATAACAGCAAGTAAATTGTTTAATGAAATTTTTGAAAGGTTTCACTTTTATATGAATCAGTTTAAAAATCAAGTGGAAAAATATACCTGCTCTGAAATTTCATATTTTACGATTAAAATTTTATAATAAAGGTAAAAAAAATGCTTTGTATTAGTTTTACTTTTCCATACCTCTTTTAAAATAATTATTTATAACATTTCTACTTATATATTTTTAGTGTCCTCGCGTATTTCCCTTCAACTGACTTCTCATAACATTGTAGCCTTAAGATACCCCTTCCAACGAACCATAAGTTACTTATAGTTTTTTTCTTTCATTTTTTAAATTATTTTGAGAAAAAATGCAAATAATCTGTTCAAGAATCTAATTTAAGGTCCATAAAATTTTAAAAGGAATTAAATAAGTGCAATCTAAAATTGAATGGCGAAACATTATGCCAGTACCTCTTTCTCTCCCTTCTGTACAATAAAGGTGTCCAGATTTGCCCATCTATATATTATGGTAATTCTACTCATAGCAGGGGTGATTGTGTTCCGGTATTTTACCGGATTTCCGGTATTTTCATGATCGGTTCTGGTATTTTTATGATCGAAAATACCGGAAATAAAATATTTTTAATAAAACTTTTATCTTCCCACCTCTGATTTTTTTTTTTTTTTTTGCTTTTCCGACTTTTCGATGATTATACCGATAATTATTAATAATATTCATTGAATAGGAATGTTAAGATGCCATTCTAATTGTTTTTTTACTTTAAAAAATAAATTATTTTATTTTCATCTTTTTTTGATTTTGAGGCCTTCAATTAAAAAAAAATGCAACCCTTTCGCATCCGATATGAGAATCGAATCTCTCATTTTTGATGCTTATTACTCTTAGTTAGGAGACAATTAAATGAAATATATTTTTATTTATATTAAAAAATTTTTAATTTAAAATAAATTCTGCGAAATTTTGTGTCTTTTATGAAAATCAAAATGTCAAAGTTGAAATTTGAAGATCTGATTTAATTTTATTTTGCTTCAATTATGTGGATAGTAAAAAGAATATGGTTATCGTAGAGCTTTTGATTATAAATCTGAAGTAAGTTTATTTGAATTCTTTTATATGCCATTTTCATACTTTTAATGCCCTTAATTTTGAAAATTGCGATCTCTTTGTGCGTCCGCTGTGAGAATGATATATTTCGCATTTTCGATGCTTGCTATTCCTTGTTGAAAGACAAACATATAACACTTCTTTTTATTTTGATCAAATCATTAAAATAAAAGCTTAAAACAAAATTCCGTGCTCTTTTAGAGTGTCAAATGCCAAAAACTCAAATGCTGAATCTGTGGCTGAATTTAATTTTTGTTTCAACTATTTGAGTTTTTCAACACATACATAATATCTTAAAATAGTTTTTTCCTCATTATTAACAAATATGAAATCTTTGACTCAAGTCATATTGAACTGATTAGGAGATATATGGGTACTGCATCTAGATCAATTCTTTTCCATATTTTCAGTAACAACTTTTCATTACTTCCTAAATATTTTTGCACCAACAAATAGTAATTCTGTTAGATTTTTGCATTCTCCTTAAAATATTTTTTTGGAGAAAATTTGTTAACACTAGCTCAAACGTAACTTTATTACCCATTTACGATTCAATTAAATGCATGCACAATATTTTGACTAAAAACTATTTGAAACTATTCGAATATATGAAATATGTTAGTTTATGAAAGGAATTTTTTTATTAAGTATGTATTATTATAAAATTAGTTGTGCTTAGGTAACAGAAGTCTTGGTTTTGAAACTCCCCCCCCCCCCACACATTTTCTCTTTAAAACTTTCAGGTATTTTTTTATGAACTCACAATCACCCCTGTCATAGACACGTTTCTAGAATCCATAAGTTTACACCGTTAGATAATTCAAAATATTTTAGCTGTTGAGATTTTGCTTTGAATTAGAGTCCTTGTTGCAGTTTTAAATGTTAACCATGTTTGCATATTTTAGCTTTATGCATTATAAGAATAGCTTTTAGTTGGTGGGTAACCTATTAGAGTTAATATTCTTCAATATGATTAATTTTTTGGGAAATTACTCATTTTTAAGATTAATTTTTCTCCCACATAATTATAATGCATAGCAATGACATGTCATGTCTTTCAGGAAACACCTGAACATTTATTGAAAGCTGCTGAAAGAAATGTATCCCACCATTTAAATAAACTTGTCAAAGGAAATACTGTAGGTAAGTTCATTTAAAATAAGGTCATGAATGTGAAATACTGTTTTAGAATGTATGTGTTTGAAACTTAGGTTGGAATATTTTTCTATACAGTCACAAGGCGCTTCTATCAAAAAGTTGCAAAATGTAAAGTTTTAGTAATTTTCCCCCTTTGTTACAATAAATGCTCATTATTGGACACATTACTTATATAGATGACCTTAAACAGAACACTTCATCTAAGTATAAACTTTCGAGATTACTCATTTCCTATCATTTAAAATTGATAAGAAATAAAAACTCCAAAATGGTACATGCTATATGTTGTCTTTATGATAAGTATGTAAGAGTGCAAATTGACCTGAATAACTATGTCGTTATTACAGCATCCTAATTAAAGTTCGACCAAACAGAAATAGAGCATTCCTCGAGACATTATTGGGTCACTAAACAGAGGAAGCTTACTTTTTTTTTTTTGATCAATAGGTTTTGCACAGTGCATACCAGAGAAAATTATTAGAAAAAGGATAAACTAGAAACAAATGCTACAAGACTGCGTCTCAGTTACACACAATGCACTAAATTTGCATAAGCCTTTTTTTTAGAGCATACGATATGCTCGTAGAATATATGGTACCATCAGGTATGCTCCTGGGCTTAAAACGAAGAAAAATAAACTTCAGAAAATTAGATTTCTCAAAGAAAGAAGAAAAAATTTCTATTAGAAAAACTCCCTCGAGCTGATTTTATAATATCACTGCTTTTTAGCAGAGACAACTTTGAAAAATTTTCTTATCTGCCCCTGCCACATCTTTCATTTGCTCTTGTAGTAAAACTTGAGCTTGATCACTCTCAGACTATTTTCATATGGAATGTATCTGTTCCTTAACAATTGACGAAGAGCATATTAAAACTTCATAGGAGTGCATTCGGGTGATTGACGTTTTACTGTAAAAATGAATAGGTACCTGTTGACTTCACAAGTTTTTAGCACAGAGTTTTTTTCTCAGAGTATAAAGCAGTTTTGGCCAATGGAGCCCAATTGGTTTTTTTAGTCTACTTTCCCGTTAAAAATAGAAGAAAGACGAAAAAAAACCATTGAAAGTGACTTGATGCATGTAAAAAATATCGCCAAGTCCAAAAAGAAATAAAAAAGTAAAATAAATGTCGAAAAATTAAAACTTGGAAAGTAGCGTATTGAGATGGGGAATTTGTGCGTCGATTTGTCCCCTCCCCCCTAATAACTTTTGAATGACCATTTCGATTTGAACAAACTTTTTTTTATTGGAAAGATCTCGGCGAGTACAGCTCATTACCATATTTGACTTTTCGATTTGAACAATTTTTGGTTCAACTTTGAACCGTTCAAACAACCTGTCCCGCGATGCTAACTTTTAAATGAACAGTCCGATTTGAACAAACTTTTTTTTGTTCGAAAGATCTTTTCAAGGATACTTCATTCCCGTATCTACATTTTCGATTTGAACAATGTTTCGTTCAACATTGAACCGTTCAAACAACCTGTCCCACGATACTAACTTTTTAGTGAACAGTCTGATTTGAACTAACTTTTTTTGTTGGAAAGATCTTATCAAGGATACTTCATTCCTGTATTTAAATTTTCAATTTGAAAATTTTTTCATTCAACATTGAACCGTTCAAGCAGCCTTTCCTCACCTAATAACTTTTAAGTGAACCGTCCGAATTAAATAAACTTTTTTTTGTTCGAAAGATTTCGGCGAGGCTCACTCCCATATTTCGCTTTTTGATTTGAACCATTTTTCGTTCAATGTTGAACCATTCAAAAAAAACTTAACATTAGTGTCTACGGGGAAATTTAAGTTCAATGTTGATCCTGAACTTAAAGTCAGATTTCCTTCAAACTAACTTCGTAAGAAAATGGTTTTGATAAATAATGTATGTAAAGTACTTTTCTAAATAATCTTCGGTGAGGATTCTGACTCTGACTCTGCAAACATGACAGAAATGCAGGCTCAGTAAAAAATGACCGACCCTGCAGACGATTTTTTGTTTATTATTATTATTCTAATTCTTTTTTTTAGCTGACAATTTTTTTTTTTTTTGTTACAAAAATTTTTCATTCACCAGAGCATTTTATTCTTTATTTATTATTGAGATTCGAGACATTTACTTCTTGACAGAACTTCTTGTTAAACCAGATTTTAACCCACTTTTTTGTTTTTTTAAATTTAAGTTTTAAATGAAATAAGTTAAATACTGTCAAAATTTAAACTTTTATTATTTATTTTCTCAACCCTACAGGCAAGTAACATGCAAACTTTAAATGTATTTTGAATTTTAATAGTCTTTATATATGCATTGTACTTTATTTTTAATCAAATATAAATGCACCAATTACTTTCTTGAGTCTTAACGAAATGGAAAAAATATTTCAAAAAGAAACGAAAGAAAATAATTCCTCAAAAGTTACTAAGGAGGAGATCAACTAATTGATGGATACTGAATTTTCATTTCTCCATCATCCAAATTACATTGAGTTTTGCAAATTTGTATCAACAACTTTTTTTTTTTTATTTACACGCTTTAGCTGTCTAGTGCTGTCGTAAATTTTGTTCCAAAAATGTTTGTGAACAAATATATTTTTCAATGAATATAAATAGAATTATAATAGTATTGAGTGCTAACTGATAACACTTAAAACCTGATGTGTTAGCTTTTTCAAGGAATAATTCTAAAATTAATGACGGTGTAAAAGAGGCACCCATCCATAAGCCATATTAAGTACTGACCGTTTAATTTTTAGGACTGAACGTATAAAAGTTTTTTTAACGCTATCTCTTATACTCGGATTTTTTTCATTTATTACTTTCACCCCTCAGACTGACGTGAAAAAATGTACTAGTTAATTGTACTAGCTAAAAGGTACTAGAAAATCACTGAGTCCGTCAGCAAATAATCTTTTTTAACTTTTAAAAAACTTTCAGCTCGTTGAAAAAATTGAAAGTGGCACGCCAAACTTTTTTCACCTAGATAGTGGCATTCTTCCCATAAAGGTTGGCCACCCCTGAGTTAGATGATCACAGTTAAAATGAAGTAAAAAAATTTCTAAAACAATGAAAAAAAGAGTTAATTTTGTTGATTCTGCATGGTGAGTATTTGTAATTATTATTTTTAATTTTTAATAATTATTGTTAGTTGGAAAATAACATTATAAATACAAGTTCAGCCAGAAATTTTTCTCTTTCATTTTGCAACCATCATATATATCTGAAAATTACATTCAATAATGGAAGAGATTACTTGAATTAGAATAAATTTATATTGATTCTTTTTTTTTTCTTTTAAAGGAGAAATCAAAGGATATAAAGTTGAAGATACGAAATATTATTTACTCAAATAGCCCAATGAAAATGCAATGTTAGGTGCATTATATATTTTTATATTGTTAGCAAGTTATTAAATATTATGATTCAGCTTTTTTAAAAATGTGTTTGTAATGTATAACAGAAATATTTAATATTTGTTAACCTTTGTAAAAAAAAAAATCAATTGAAAAAGGTAAATAAAATCTGGTAAATAGATACTTTTGTTAAGTTTTTCTAAAATTAATAGTACTTCTCGGTCATTGGTTTGCTGTAGCCAAGTTTATCAATGCCCAAGAAGAATGCTGTATTCTAATTTAGGTACACCTGATACTGATGTGCAATAAATGGCACTCATATGATAACTTTAGTATTCACAGCTACTTAAAACGGATTTTTTTAAAAATATCTGCAACCTGTATCTAGCATGAAGGCAACAATAGAAAAGCAAATGTGCTGGAATACGCCAGTGGCAGATACAAGATAAATTTTAAAAATTGAAGTTCGAAAAACTAAATTTTAGACGAGTTTCAACAATGTTGAAGGATGGAAATTTCGGCCCTCCAACGGAAATGTTTCGAAATTAAAGTCCAAAACCTATGTAACCGATATTTTCAAACCAGTTTACATAGTAAAAAATAAAAATAAATCGTCCCTCCCTTAAAAAATTTGTGGATCCACCCTTGGAATACGCAGACACGTTTCAGCATTCCTATTTCGATGCAAAAATGTGAACTTATGGATGTTTAATTTCTTCAATACAAACAACTTGTACTAATTTAGTATATACAACAACTAATGGTTGCAATTAACAGAAACTCAATTTTTAGATGCATAAAAATGAAAAGATGCAGAGAGAAACAGGATATCAGAAAAAACAAAATTTCAATCAATAAATTAAACGAAAGAAGTAGAAGAGCAAAACCATTCTGAACCATTTCTGAAGCCTGAAATAGTGATACCCTTGCATGAACTCTACCTCAAGTTCTTTACAAATGCTTATTCCGATCAGCTCTTTTTGTGAAATTTTGATTCTTCTATGTCATCATATGGATTGGGAAGTATCAGTGTCAAAAAGTTTTTTAAAAAATTATAAAACCTTCGTCAAGCTTGATCATTTTAAAAGTCAGGGTATAATTCAAAGTGTAAAAGAAATAATTTATATTTATAATTTTAGGTTTTATCGAGAATTTTGTTCATAACATCTATTACAAATTGTAGAGATTGATGTAAGTTGTTCGATTTTTTGTTACTAAATGATCCTGGTTCATGGACACCTTGCAAACTGTGGAAGACCTATTTGGGAACCACTGGTCTTCTCCAATATAGTGACCAAATTCAGCGGATACTATTGCCAACATTTTTTGTTTCGGCAATTAGTCAAACTAGCAACATTATACAGTCAAACCTTGATATTTCGAATCCAAAGGGAGCAGTAAAATAAAAGAGTTGTCGAAATTCCTTGATTAGAGGGCGAAGGGATTGGTTACTGCGAGTATAGTGCATGTATCTTTGAAAATTTAAACTCAACACTTAGGTTTTCATTTCTTCATTCAAAGAAAAGAAGAAAAAAACAACCACAATGCTGGTTTGCTTTAAATTCAAGTGTTTTTCACATTCAACTACAATTTCTAAATGAGAAAGTATTCTAAAAGTATCTTTTGTTATACATGAACGAGATTCATTAAATCTTCATAACACAATAGTAGCAAAAAAGGCTTCTTTGCTTTTTAGTAAGTTTTGCAGATCTCTTCTTCATCCTCTTCAGAAATTGGATCGAAGCGATAATTTGAGACAGAATTTCGTGTTCTCCCTCTCCCTGACCACACACTGCTTTTAGAAAGTCTTGAAATTCCATTTCATTCAGATTTACCAGTTAAGAAAGCAGTCCCCTCTTCAACATAATCATTTCATTTTCATCATTTAGTCACATACAATGGCATGCTCTTCATTCTTCATGAACCCAGCTTTCTTAAAGCAATTCTAATTGGTAAGGAAGTGACATCTGAATTGGTTGCCCATAAAATAGAATTTAAACAAAACATGCACGGTTACACACATTTCGGGAGAAGGAAAGAGAAAATGGAATCAAAGTTAAAATATTTTGAGTTACCACGGGTTTAAAACTGGAAATTGACTTAAAAAGGTAATTTTAGCATTGACAATATAGGATGCATGAAGAGAAAAAAAATTCTTCGAGTTATCGAAAAATTAGAGTTATCAAGGTTCCACTGTATCTGATCTCTTGCACTTCGAAAAAACTTTTTAGCTGGTAAAATATATCTATGTAACTTCCTTTTCCTGAAATTCCAAAAATACTGCGGTACACCGATTGAGTAGCAGAGTTAAGATTAATCCAGATAAAGAAATTAAGTCTTTTTTTTTAAACCTTAAACTGTTGAAACCAAAAATAAAACAATTTTAAAGCATTTATACATTGGCTAAGGTAGAAAAAATGAGCTGGAATTTACTGACGCTCAACTGTTTGAAAAACTCATGCATCCGGAATTCGGTTTCCCCAGTATTGTGGAGAGTTGATCTTTTACTGTTAAAAAAAAAAAACTTAGTGTAGTTTTTTCTTCAATACAGCTTAAATTTCAAAACTTAAATGAGTAAAAATGAAGACCCCCCCCCCCCCCCATCTTTAGAAAAGGTAAAAGCATTTTTCACTTTTGCTTTCTTATATGATAATCAGTACCTTGAAGTAGAACTAAAAATACAACACAAAATACGTAGGTCATATTTATTGATGTTATATACACTGCTTGAATTATGAGAGTTTATAATACAACACAACTCAATGTACAATTAGGGTTAAAATGGAAAAGAACCACAACAAGACATTGTACATATAACATATGAAGCAGCATCTCTTCATTATAGTAAGTTTATCAATTTCACTACATTTTACGATCGAGAGTTAAAAATCAAAAGATGCATTAAAGCAACAATGCTTTGGTCTTTTTATAAACAATTCCTGAATGAACAATATTTTATTAAGTGAATAAGAAGTCCAGTATTATAAAATCATACAACATAATTCACGCAGTTCACATTTTTATTGATGATTATATACACTGCTTGAATAACGAAAGTTTATAATTGAAGAGAAAGTATCCCTTATCCAAATTATCGTCCTTCAACTGAAAGGAAAAAAAAAAAAAAACATTATTACAGATGAAATATGAAAAAATATTTTGGAAAATTTATTTAAAAAAAGTAGTGCTGATGAAAATTTTAAAACATGATAAAATAAAATTTAAACTTCTAGACAAAATAATTAAAATATAGCTCAAGAAAGTTTCTATTCTAACTTTATATCATATTACACCTGCAATTTAGACCAGCCCTACAGATGCATAGTTATTCGTTAAATCTTTCTTTTTTTTATGGCACGGTTATCTTTTGAATTATCTTCATTCATAGACTTGGTTTTCAGCTTACTAGATGACAGAGTTGATAAAAATCCCAATTAAAATCCCAATTTTTCTTTTTGAAGAATCGGATTTTTTAAAATTTCAATAGAAGTATGTTTGTGTGTGATATTAACAAATCAAATTGTTCAAGTTAGATGTCTAAATAAGATTCTTTTTTTCATATATAAATTGAAAAATACACAGCACAAAAAAAATATACATCAGAGTAATTAATAAATTAATAAAAAAATTACTAACAATGTAAGGATTTTCCCTTGTTTTAATTATCTCTATTGTATACAGAATGCTTCATGTTATTTTTCATGGTTATCTCCATCCACAGAATTGTTAGAGATGAAATAGACTAAGAATAAACTAGCACAATAATTTTTATTTTTCATAAAAATTTTACAACTATTTATCTATTTAGGAGTTAAATTTAATGATTTGTAAATAAAAACAAATTTGACAAAAACTTGCTTCATTATAAAGTCCCATATCCAGATGAATTTATTTCCCAGACATCTTTTGACAGCCAAATTAAAAATATTTACCATTTCTATTCAAAAAAATCATAAAACGTTTCCAAAATAATATATAATTATATTAACTGTGGAAATAAAGAATAAAATTGACATAGAACATTGAATTATTTTCTTCAAAAATGATATTTATTAAATTTAATTCTTTTTTAAAGAACTATAAAATAAAATCCATAGAAAAAAAAAAACACCTACATCCTGACATAAATCTTTTTTGCAACTCACTAAGGTCTGAAAAGCAGCCTTTTGTTTTTTTTTGGAATTTGTATCCGATTAATTTGCATATTTTATTTTTTAACGCTGTTTTGACTTACTGAATGTTGAAGAGGATTGTATGACAAGCTCATTTTCAAATGAATGCTTTAATAGTTTAACTCCTAACAGATGAATCCCTCCTAACTCTAAACATAAACATCTTAGTTCATGTATCTGTTGCAATTTTTCTTTTCAATTTAATTAAGATCAGGATTTTTTATATTTTTCTTCGGTTTCAATTTAGATCTATTAAAAGCTATATGAACTGTTCTATTTTCTTTTGGTAAGATCGTTTATAATTAATATTTGCTTGTTTATAGGTTTTTTCTATCAAAAATACTCTGAATTTCATGACTATTAAATTCATTCTTTTGAACTTAAAAATTCATGTTTTAAAAATTATGATTTGAATTAATGATTTTTTGAAAAAAAAATCAACCCTGCTACAATTTTAGCTTTTTCAGAAAGTCTACTTAATACTTTTTTTGACAAACAAATCAAAATCGTTCTTCATCTACAAGACTTATAAACTTTTTTTTGTCTTTTCCAAGATAAATTAGTTTTATAATAGGGTATTTGGGTTGTTTATGATCATAATTAAATAGCATAAAATTTTTAATTCAAAATAAATCACAGTTCAATTACAATTACTTAAATTTGCTTTGAACAGTTGAGAAAGAATTCAGCAAAAATGTTTTAGAGAGAAAAAGAAATTTACTTACTGTATGAAGAGATGTCAATTTCTTCAGGCAGTTCAGATATATTAACATCAAATCTTTCTTGAACTTCATTTAGAGTTTTTGCATCTCCTTCATCTGACACAAAAGTAATAGCCAAACCTTTAGTTCCAAAACGTCCAGCACGGGCAACCTGTAAAAAAGGATGGTTAATATATTTTGAAAAAATTAAGCAATTTTTATTTTTCTTAAACTTTAATCAATATTAAGCTTTCATAAAAATAGCTTAATCAACAGTTAAAACTTGCATTTGTAAGATTGCACTCAAAAGGATCAAAGTTAGAAAAATTGCTAAGAACTTATAATCAGTTAGGAGTGCTTTTTTGATATTTCATAAAACTGCAGCAGTAAGGCAGAATTTTCAAGTAGCTTTTTTTTTCCAATGTCATTTGCGAAATATAACATAGCAAGAGCTTTGATTGGTTCATACTAAAAGTAAAAATATGATGCGGATGTTAGTAGGTAATTCCGATATATGACTTTATGACGAGTGGCACCACTCTATTATCCACAGGGTAGTATTTGTTGCTAATACTGAAAGAGGAAAGTCTTAGCTTTAAACTGAAACCTAAATGAGTTTGATCAGTTGAAAAATAAATTGGGATTTTTCTAAATTAATACAAAAAATAGACTTCGAAAAGTGGTAAAAAAATCTTTAAAAGGTTGCAAACAGCAGCGTACGACATAAACAAATTATTGACCACCTTAAGTCTCCTGTATCTACCAATTGATGACAGAAGATCTCTTTTCTGAGTAGATACAATATGATTAAAATGACTAAGATAGTTAAAATATTTTTAAAACCATAAATTTTACAATTAAAAATTTTATTACTTACTCTGTGCAAATATGTATCTGAATCTTCTGGCATATCATAATTAAATACAATGTTGACTCTTTCAATATCCATTCCTCTGCCGAATAAATTAGTAGCAACTAATATGCGCTTATGGAAATCTTTGAACTGTTGATATCTTGACAATCTTTGAAAAGAAAAATATAAGTCATATTACAATTCATGTTTTCTTTCTATTAAACTAGAGTATAACAACTAATGCTTGCTGGTCCACAAAAATTCCAAAATTTAATGTTCATAATGTTTTTCAAAACGTAAAACTATAATCTAGAAATTGGGAATTTCATTCTAACAAATTAACAATTATTTTTTAAAAAAAAAAGCCCTCGCAGCAACAAAAGAACATTAAAAGATTTCTGCTTTACATACAACAGAATTAAGCTAAATAAAAATAACTTAGATAATTACAAATATGAAAAGATTGCGATAACCAACAAATTTTATCACAGGGTTCAAAATTACTGCTGGTCCACTGGTCCCAGACCAGTGAAACTCACCTCGGAACACCAGAAAAAAATAATCAGTGGTTTGCGAGACCACCAGCCACCGAAAATCATCAATCATACTCTTCGCATGATACCATGCACCTCAGATGAAGCTGAGAGAGGCTTCAGAGTTTTAGGAGAAGTTAAAAATGACTGAAGAAACAAGCTAAATAACCCAGCATTAAATGACTTAATGAAAATCTATTTAGATATAGCAGAAATTGAGAGCTTTGTTCCATTGTCTGCAGTATTTGTTTGCCTCCAATCAGGAGAAAGGTCCAGAAAGGCTTCTATGCATCCATGTAGTTAGTAGTAGAAAAATGTGAACATAATAGTAAAAGCAAAAATACTAATTCTGGAAAGTAATTCCATGCATATAGAAATGTACATTTTGAAAGCTTAAGCAAATTCTTATCAATGGAAAAATATTTTACTCAGCGTGTAAAAAAGAAAAAAAAACCCTGATTTTTTTATATTTTTCTAAGAACAATTAGTAACTTCAGTTTTGTTTTAAAAAACACAAAAACACCAACAAAAATACAATTTGAAGTAAAGCTTCACCAAAAAACGATGATGTAAAATCAGATTCAATGCAAATACATATGATTCTTATCACTTAATATCGACAAAATTATGTAACACTATACAGAAAAATTAAAGAAAATGACCTTAAGCAGGGCGAGGACTGCTGATGGTCTTAGAAAAAGGTGAGAAAGGTGACAAATTTTAAAACAAAGGTGACTAAAAAGTGACAAAAAAGTAACTAAAAGGTGACTAAAAGTAATTTGTTAAGAATTCAAAAAGAAGAAAACGGTTATCCTTTTTTCTGACTTTCACCAAAATAGCCTCTACATACTATTTTAAAAGACTTAGATTCTCACAATGAATATGATAGGGCTGGAAGTAACAAAATAAACTGTTTTAGGACATATTTTTAAAAAAACTTTCAGTGTAAACTCTATGTTATGTTCAAAGATTTTTCTTTAAAATCAATTTAATTAACACCTGAAATTATGAAGTAAAAATAATGACAATGTATTTAATGAACAATTTTTTTTTCATATTTTTAATAGCTCATTGCAAAATTATCGGCATTCTTTTTCTTGTTTCTTTGTAAATACAAAGCATAAATTCACTAAAAAGTATTGACAATACAGAAAGAGTAAGAAAATAAAATTTGAAAAATCAGAAACTTTAATTGAAGCAAAATGATAACTTACAAGGTGAAAATAAAATAACATTGAAGTATAAAACTGAAGATATTATTTCATATGAATAAAAGTGTAATGTCTTTTGCTTGGGGGGGGGGGGGGGAGGTTCTGAAAATATAGAGCGAAACATGTCCAATACTGAAGAGAGAAAAACTATTATATTATATTTTAAGTCTTGTGAGCACTGTGCTGTGAAAATGTTTTTTTTTTTCTTTTTAATTTTACCAAATCCTTACATACATCAGCAAAATTACATGTTAAACTTATAAAAAATTTCTTTTCAATGCATTAGTAATTTATTTTTGCTGTGAGAGCTACAAAAAGTAATTTTAAATGAAGTTATTAAAAAATCATAATAACTAATGTTATTACAAAAGTTTAAAAAAATTTAAAATATTTACAGGATACAGAAAATTTGAAACCTTACGCATGACACACAATAATAGTTTTAAAAATTTAGCTCAAACATTAGAGAATTTTAAAATTCACAAAAAAAAAAAAAAAAAAAAAATTTGCAAAATTTTCTGCAGAGTGAAACATAAAGAAATCTCCAACAGAAAATATTCATTTATTTCATTAAAAAAGCGATTTCCACTGTTGGCGGTTCATTTCTGAATTTCTACCAGTCGTGGAAGGCAAAGCAATAGTTCGTCAACTCATATGTCACAACGAGCTATCACTTAGCAAGATTGCTTAGCAACGATTTTATTGAAATTTTGAAACTTGACATTATTTTTTTAACTGAGAGAGCTATAAAGTATAGTAATAAAAATAGTATGCAGATTTGTGTAAATGCAGATTTGTAATGTGGAGGGCACACATTAGAGGTCAAGACATTGAAGAACTGGTGCCCTTAAACCTAACTCTAACATTGTGAACATATTTGATACTCAGTACTATCAGAAACTGAAATATATTATTCGGGATCATCAGTGAATCTTAAATAATAAAATTATCTTAGCAGGAGTCAAAATTGTGCATTTCAAATATAACGTTTACAAAAAAGTTTTACATAATGAAAACCAATAAGAATCTCCACAGTTTGAAAATAATAACTTGACATAAACGTAATAATATCACATAGACTATCAATATTTGTAATAAACACAGCAATATTAAATGTAAAAAGCACATAGTAATAAATCACTTCTGAAAATGAGAAAAAAAAATCTGTAAATTAAAAGAAAAAAAGATATTTCCCAAATAACTTCTTTCTTCCTGATATTTTCTTTTTTGCATTACATTTTTTCTGCAAATTAAAGGGTATTTTTCCAATTATGCCTTACACACATGCTTCAAGGTCAAAGAGACTTGCGGTATGGCATAGAAAAAGCATTTGTTAGAACATGAAACTAAATTTGAAAAGGGGTGAAATCAGCAGCCAGTTTTTTCTTTGGGGAAGGTTAGGGGTAGAGCAGAAAAGAGGTAAGAACATAACAGTAAAGATAAGAACTTTGACCCTGTTTTTCTCCCATCTCTATGCAAATCACCAACAGAATTTTGTTTCAAGAACAAAAGAAAACTCTGCCAAATATCCTTGGAACAGGTGCACCTGTTCTTTTATTTCCTCTTGAAACTTTTAAACAGTTTCTTCTGAAAGGTTTTGTTTTGTGAATGAGCCACAGTTGAAACACTTTTTTAAATGGTTAAATGACAGATTTTTGCTTTTTTTTTTAAAAATTTTCATTTATTTTCAGGTAAGAAAAAAAATATTCATACTTTTCAAAAATTTTATGAATAAAAAATGAATTTTTCTAAAACACATTTCAAGGAAGGTTTAAAAAGGTGACTAAAATTCCAAAAGATGACAAAAAGTGACCAAAATTTCAAAAGGTGACTAAAGGTGAGAAAGGTGACTGAGTCCTCGCCCCCAGAAGCAGAAATTTTCTAGCCAGTCTGCGACACTGATTCGGACAGTTGGAAATAATCTGCAGCATTTTTATTAGTTTACTCTTTTTTTAAAAATTCAAATTGAGGAGTATTTGTGGCCTTTTTAACACATTCGCTACCGATAAGTTGTCCCTTTGCAAAATCTCTCAGAAAACGCCAGTTAAACTATACTGTTTGAAGAGAAGAAACATAACGTTCTTAACATCATGCGCTTTTAAGGAGTTAGAAATATTTTTAACCAACCATAAATATTTAAATAATCGATTTAGAAAATTCTATTGATTACTTACATACCACACCAAATTTTCTTCACTGAATTGCAAATACAGTCCACGTTTGATATAACGACCACGACTGTCTCCCTCCCATAGAAAAAGGTCTTTATGAGCAGGAGGAGTCGCAAGTAGATTAATAGTGTATAAGAATAAAGCTGGGGCCTTTCCCACTGCTGCTTATAATAGGATGGTTATGTAAAATGTATAATGAAAGTACAAAACATGGGATAATTTCGTTTGTTTCGACGATGAACAGCATCACCATTTGACTGACCAAAGACATTTATTTTCTCTCAATTTTCGTTGAGCTGTATTTGATTTTCCTTCCCCTTCTTTTGAAAATTATCTGCAGATCGCTGAAAAATCTGCGACGTACGTCTCGCAATTTCTGCTACTGGGTCCTCGCCCTGCCTTAAGCAGCGTTACATGAAATTTTAATAAAATGAGAAGTACAATGATAAATTTATATGCAAAAATTTTGAAATTAAAAATGACATTCAACTGTAATGAAAAAAAAGAAAATGAAATTAAGAAATTCAACAACTGTTAAAGTGTAGAGATGGGAAATAACCAGCTGAGGATGGTTTTTTTTTTTTTTTGGTAAGATATGTACAGGGGGTCGCAGTCGACTTTTTACAAAATTTAGGGGAATTTTAGGGGTCATTTAAGAATTTGTTTTACTCGTACTACAAACAGGTACCTGACACAGGGTTGCCACAGGAAAAATTCATTAAAAAAGTATAAAAAAGTTGCAAAAAAGTAGTCCCAAAAGTTGAAAAAGTTTCAAGAAAACAGTATTCATGATCAGATAAATGAAGTAAGAAATAAATAGTACAGCTGAAAATTTAACATTTGTAAAATGTCCTCCATCTGTTTTGCTGAGGAATTTAAACTGAATGTGCAATTACAAAAAAAAAAGCTTTTGCCAAAACTTATTAAAAAAGGGAGTGCCCCCCCCCCCTTAACTACAGTTAATTCTATTCAACTATTTTGATGAAAATACAATGAAAAATCAATATAAATAAAGCAAATAATAAATAAAATACCGCCAGTAGCTGTTACGAGAATGCAGTAAAGCAACATTATTAGTGTAAAAAATTACATGGTCTTTTGTTGCAAGAACTAGTTAAACATTAACTAGGACCTTGAAAGTACAGAGGTACTTTGGCCAGAAACTTGATACTAACAGGGACGTCATTTCAAGTTTTTCCAGGGGGGGGGGGGCAAGGGTGAAAACAATGCAATTTTATTGGAAAACAGCAAAAACCATGCCCACTTATATGTAAATACATTGATTTCTCAAAGCCAGGGGGGCAATTGACCCCCCCCCCCCAAATGACGGGCCTGGATACTAATTTGATTTTTTCCTCTGATTTCTTGAATACCCTTTTCAGTTCAGCTTTTTCTTTTTTACTCACTTTCTTTTGTTTTAACATTTTTTAATTTTCTTCGCTAACCTTAGCTATTTTTTTTTTTATTTCACTCTGACTCCAAACTGATATCAGCACTTAATGTGCTGATATGATTCGCAATTTGGATGACTATAATGTAATGTTTCTCACATGGCCGTAACCACGTCTTAGTTTCGGGGAGGGTTTTACAAAACCTATTTCTCGTGAAATCTATAAAGTCAATAAAATTCGATTTCATGTTCTATATTCTGTTGATTTTTGTTACAGTAGAGGTTAAAAGGGTATTAACATGAAAAATGGAAAAAAAAAAAAGACTCATATTTTCAATGAAGGGAAAAAAAATCTGGACTTACAAATTTGAAGAATTTTGGAGTTCTTTTAGTGGTATTAAAATTTTGCAGGGAAAGGTGTACTGTTAAGGTATGTTTGTAATAACTGCAATAAAAATCATTACTGCAGAAAAAGCACTTAATTTGTACAATTATTCGATAATGATAATTTCATTTTTTAACTGCAGTTTCAAAGTAAATAAGAAAATTAAAACAAAACGGCAATAATAATTTTTTCAGTGAGAAACTATAAAAAGCATTTTTTTAATAGTTTTGAAAAATTTCGGAAGGGGTTTGAACCCTAAAAACCCACCCCTTCAATACGGCCTTAACTCCCCATATTGCACACAAACTTGAAAATTGCACATAAATGAGCTTTTTAAAATAAAGAAAATCTTTAAACAATACACCTCTTATACCCCTGTTCAATTTATATCACTTGTATAATTTTCCTCTATTTAATCATAAATTCTAAAAATATTAATCAATGAATTACTTCAACTTTCACACATTTCAACTGGAAGCTTATGCAAAAACTACCCCTTAAAAAATTAGTAAAATAAAATAAAAAACAAGCCGATTAAGGTTTCAAGTGAAAAAATACTTATTGCAAGTAAAAAATTTAACAAAAGCTCATTCACTAAATATTAAGTACTTCCCACCAAAAAAGTAATTACAATCGATAATAAAATAAAAGTCAAGGTTGAAAAAAAAAAAGAACTGTGGATATAATATGCTTCAGTTAGCTTATATTAAAATAGCTGTCAAATTCTAAATAATTGAAATTATAAGATGTGCACAATTATTGAAATCTCGAAAAGTGTAGAATTTTGGGCGAAGCGTGTGCTTTGTAAGTTTCTAAAAATGAATTTTTACTCAATCAGCTGTTTATTATTAAAATTCAGTTGAAGGGAAGTCTTAAATAAGTCAGTTCCTTCAATCTACTAAACTTTGAGCCGATTTTACCCCCAATATATAGCAAATAAATAGATCCACCCCCATTCCTCAGTAGCTATGGCTATTAAGCAAATCACTTTTTACCCAAAAGCTAAAGTAGTGAAGAAGTTATTCCAAAATCTAAGCCCCTCCCTGATTGTAATTTATATAAATAATAGTGGATCTGTCCATAATAAAAGGCAAAGGAATGTTCTTTTTTTAGGTGACAAAGAAATAAGAATAAAAAATAATGGGTTTCAAATTAATGAATAAATTAAAATAGGGCGAAAAAAATCAAGATTTTCGAATAAAAACTGGCTTTGGAAAAAAAAGTCTCCAAAAAAGTAGCTCCAGTTAAAATAAGTTGCTTTTTAGCCTGTTTGTGCTCAAAAAGTCTCCAAAGTCGCCTAGAGTCAAAAAAAGCAGCAAAAAGTAGCATTTAAGTAGCCTGTGGCAACCCTGCTGACAGTAGTTTATTATCTAACTAGAGTTACCCGCCACGGCTTTGCCTGTGGTAAAATTTAAACGATTATTGCTGAAAAAGCTCTCAACTGCAAGAACAATGAAAAGTAGAAGCGTAATTTCACCAAAATTTGTAAAAGAAAAAGAAAAGACATCTGCTTTGTCCTCGCAAAATTGCTATGTTTAACTTCTTTAGCTAATATCTTAAATCACCGCAAGGTGGCTCATTAAAACTCTAAAAATACGAATACGTTCTGGCTTGGCGAAATTTACCATATTTAACAATACCCATTACATTTTTTGGTACTTAAGGATTATATCCACTGCAGCTGCAAATTTGGCAGTTAAAAAAAGATTTAGCTGTTTATTTGGCATTTGGGGGGGGGGGGGGAAATAACTGCATGCACGTAGAAACAACCGCCGCAAAACAAAGAAAAAACGCCAAATCTGTTTTAACCGCCAAATCTGAAGCTGCAGTGGAGAAAAAATGTGAGTACCTATTTTTTTTTAATGATTTTCCATTTCGACGAAATTTAAGTTTCAGTTAATGGCCTGTTTCAATTACTTGAAGATTTATTTTTAATATTAGTGGAACATTTAGAGAAATGATTATAACGTCGGACATGCCAAATAGGCAAGAAATTTACCATCATTGTTTTTATTTTTGGCAATATTTAATGTGTTACAAAAATATTTAAACAGAAATCAGCAAAAATTCTGAGGGAACTATTGTTACCTTAAAACTTTTGATGATTTTCGGTCATCAAAAATTTGTTTGGCGGAACTTTCGTGGTACCAACATCTCGAAGAGCACGTAGAGAATTCTTTCTCAGCAATGCTTTTGAGAATATTTTAATAACTGAGAATTTTGGCAGTTTTTTGTTTTTTTCAATTTTCGCCAAATTTTTAGGCCATAAAAATCCTCCGGCGCAAATGTGCTTTGGGACCCTGCTTGGCGCATTTTCAAAAAGTAACCAACTGGCGCGTATTTGCGTAGTGTCGCTCGAATCTTTCAACTCCGCCAGAAGTCACGTTTGGGGCTTCTATGGCCCATTTGGCGAGAAATGGACCCCAACCACAAAATAAGTAATCCTCCTCTTTCTAATTTTGCTTTTTAATGAAGCTTTCAACCTTTATCAAAAACTCGATATATTTATTTTGCGGGTTATGTTACAGGTTAATGCAGCATTTAAAGTTAAATTTTATTTGGCGAGTTTTTTTAATAGGAATTCTCATGTTATTCAGCAGCTGTTTTTTTTTGTTTAGTTGGTGCATTTTTCTAAACTTTCAATGATATAATTTAATTATTCAGCGTATTACTCTTCATTTCCATAGAAGAATGCATGTTTTAGTGTTGTTTCAATCCTTGCTTCGACTGATTTTTAAAAATCTATTAGAGTCAATATAATTCATGGTATCGCCAAAAGCCAGATAGGTAGTTTTAATGTTCAAATCACAATAATCAAGCAACAATAAATTAAACAAAATAAACCCCTCAAAGATTAAAAATGAAGCTGAAAAATGAATGGGATTACGTACTTTGAAAACGAAATAATTGCACATGAAAAGAATTGCCTTCACTCTAATTGTAAGAACTCTTTTCTAGAGTTATGTTTTTGAAAAATACCGTAAGGAATATACAGTAATGACTTTTCAATCATCATCTATATTTAAACGTTATCCGACATCAGCATCCATCAACTTAATGCATTTTTATTTTAACTCTTAAGACTGTTGCCATTCATAAATAATGTTTCACATACAGGGATGAAAACAGCTCAATGTCAAAAAAGAGGAAAAATTGAGGCTTTAAATTCAGATAGATATTTTTTTCCATATTATGCGAAATTAGTCATGCAAGATTTCCTCTTAATTTGCGCCGTGAAATCAAAAGTAAATACTTTTAAAACTTTTTAATTGCTCATTCAATTTATTTTTAAGTCATTCACAACAATCTAGAAAAAAAAAGGGGGGGGGGGAGGTGCAATTTTTGATGAACTAGACACGTGTATCACAAGAAATAAGTTTTCTAATTAATATTGCATTGTCTTTAGTTATTTTAATAAATTTTAAATAAATTAAAAAAAAAAATCAAAATAATTTTCCCAATTTTTGACAAAGATCTCGAATATTTAGCTGAACTTTCTCAATTTTTACCTCCCACAAAGGAAACTTATGTTTTTGGCAGCATGCCAAAATAGAGTGCATAGTTTGCCGATACTTGCAGGTATCTTTGAGATTTCAATCCTGCTGCATCCTAAAAACATTTCCATTATTTTGGAAGTTGGAAATAATTTCAACCTCTACTACTTAAAATAAACTTATTTCAAGCTTTAATTTAATAATAAGTGTATTTTTATTTTTTTTCTAGACTTCATGCAACATAAATTTTTTGATCGCGGAAAGAAGGAAAAAATACAAAAAGCGGAAAAGCGCGGATTCGCGAAAGATTTTCATCCCTGCACAAAGTACAAAAAAAAAGAAAAAAAAAAGGAGGAATATGCTGTGAATTATATAGTTTTAATTAAATAAAAAAAAAATTAAGGGCGAATTTAAAAATTTCGCCTTTGTCTTGCACATCCAGTATGCGGACTAATTTTGTACCAATTTTCATAATCGTACGTTGCATAAATTTTACAGGAGAGCGTTTGACCCGAACCCATGACGTCATCAAACTTTGATTATATATATATAGAGATCCAATAAGCCAACCTTAAAATATACTTTGTCTCGTTTTTGTTTTTTCTTTTACTGAAAGTATATCACACACATTCTATCATGTCCCCCCCCCCCTCAATTCACTCTTTGCAAATTTGCCTTGCAGCTGAATGTATTTTCTTTATTTCACATATTAGACAAAACAAATAGCACTATAATTCAACCGCGACAAGATGGCCGGTGTCAATCAAATGAGAAAACGAGTCCATTCCTTAAAATAGGTAGAATTTCTACCCATTCAAATTCCCCCATCAATTGTGAATCCCATTCCTCAATTTTAATCTGCGTATCACCCCTTCCTAAAAATGGACAATTCTGAAAAAAGGAGGGGTCATAAGCCATCTCTGCGAAGTTGAATTATATTTGTGCATACATATAATTTAAGACCGCAACCTTCCACCATCTGTGGAGGGGGGATGAGTAGGATTAGTTTTCCATTTATTAGATGGAAATCAAAGCTCTAAAAGAAAACGGCAAAAATAATGAAAGTGGGATTGTCCAAGAGAGAGATTGTCAAGGATGAAATAAAAAGTGATCTAAAATCAATTGATTTAAATCACTGACACCCTAGTTTTACTCTTTGCTTATTTTGTTGTCATTATTGATTAATATTAATGTTTTAATATTGTAACCAGTCCGTAGCATCTTCAACTTTCTTAAATGAGCATTCCAATCTTGATGAAGTAACTATAAATTTATTTACAAGTATGTACACTTATTTACAATAGGAGCAGGAAATAATTGCTAAACATCCAGCAATTAGGTAGCGAACAGTACACTGTTACTCTTAACAGTAACTCAGCACCACGTATCTAACAAGAACAGTAATTAAGAAATTACAAAAGCAAAACAAACATTATCCCAAGCGAATAAAAACAAGTCACCAGAAATCAAATCTGAAAACAACTGTGTTCAAGGCCAGCTATTTATACTCGGAACGAAATTTCCACAACATTCTAGCAAAATCCTGTTCATTCATAACTTAAATAATCCATTCAAGAAAGTTCTAGTGATGATAAAAAGAAAAACCACTCCGAGGGAAAATGTCTTCATGCTTATTAAAGTTAGGGCAAGTGTAAAAACTACAAAGTGTTACAGGGCCGGTATACAAATGATAAAAGTGATATCTTCAGATGCTTTTGCAACATGCCGCCAGATAAAACCAAAACTAGTGAAAATGGTGCAAGGCTATTTACAAGATTTGTAACAATATTTTGAACTGTATTTACAGTTACAGAATTTTACATTTAAATATTTATATGTTGTAATTTAGTCTTTTTTTTTTTTTTTTTTTGTTAAATCAATGAGTTACAAGTGAAACAGTTCAATTTAAAATAAAAGTAATCAAAGTAAATGATTTTAAGTACAAACATGTTTAGTATTAAATTTAAAACGGATCAGTACATGTTCATATTGACTGGTCTAAGGGACCAGTAGGCTTTTTTACTAATTTCTAACCCTGTATCAAGTTTTTGACTTTGGTTAACGCTTACACCTATCTGAATATTCTTTTTTAAAAGTCAATTCTTTCTGAAAAGGATAAATTTAAAATAGAGGAGGTTCAAAAGAATTTTTACAAAAATCAACGGCATAGTAAATATGAAAAATCAATATTTTTGTGCGTAACAGTAACATAGCAAGTAAACTATTGATATGTAAAGCATTAAAGATTATTCCTCATATTTTTATTTTTAGCCAATGACGCTTTTTTTTTTTTCTTTTTGCCAATTCACAAGGGTAAAAGGTTGGAAAGCACAGGCTTAAACAATGAATTTTTTTTATAATTTAACGTGAATATATGGCACAGAAAAACATTAGATAAAATTACCTGTCCTCTTGCGTCATTGCTCTATGAATTGCTATAGCAGGGAAGTTTTGCTCAACTAATAATTGAGCAAGGGCCATACATCTTGGAACAGTTCTAACAAATATGACAACCTTAAAAATAATGGAGATTTTTTTTTAAATAGAAGTAATTTAAATTAAAAAAATGTTAAACATACATTAAAATTTATAAATCCACAAAATATTACGTCACAGAACCCTTAATTTAGAATTCTGGGAGCTATGACTTTTCAGATTTCAGAACCTCGAATTATTGATCTTCTTGACAAACAAAAAAAAAAAAAATTAAAATCACAATATTGTGGGATATTAAGCATAGTTTGAAATGAGTTTGAGATAATTTGCAGCAGTGATTGATTCAAAGATGAGACTTATATTATTAATATACATTGTACGATATACTAACTGATTCTAAAAATAAATAATTTTTATACTATAAATAGCTTTGACTGTACACAAATAAGGGAATAAAAGTAGCGAAAACTGAAAGCAGATACTAAAAGACTTTTGCACAATTGTATGTGATAAATATGCATGAGAGATAGCAACAAAAATACTTCTAACAAAGCAAATAAATACAGCGTTTTCCCCACAAGCTAATTAATAATTCTTTAGTAGCAAAAAATTTCTTTTAAATAAAATTTATTTTTGGTCACGCAAATGCTACTAACAATGCTTATTCTATTATTGGCTACAGCTAATATCAAGACAAAAATTGTAAAAAAAATTAAAGATGCTATCTCAACATCTAAACAGAAAGTGATGAAAATTTGCACTTGGTACGTTTGGTCTGGAAAACATCTTCGGTATTATTGAAGATTTTAATTCAGGATTTAAAAATAATAGCACTTAATAGATCAACATGCAACATTTCAATAATTTTGACACATTTTATTTCGATATTGCACAAGAGTAGTTCTTCCAACTTCTCCAACTTGCCATAAATTGAGTAAGAAATGCAACTAAAATAAACATTACCTGATTAAATTCTAGAAGATCAAGAAGCTCGAAAAGCTTTCGATTTTTTTCATTGTCTTTAAGTTTCACATAATACTGCTGCAGTCCATGAAGTGTTAATTTAGCTTCATCATCAACATATACTTCCATAGGCTATAAAGGTTAAGAACTCAAAAATATAATACTTTCATATGCACTTTTTGGTCCAGTTTCTGACAAGCATTTTAAAATCATTGGGAAGAAAAATAAATACTACAAACATACACATAAATATATACACCATTGTGCAAATTAAAACAAAGTATTTTTTTCATTAATTTTAAAATCATTCCTAGTATTCTTCGGTAATCATACTAAAATTTGAAAAAATACCGATGTGACGAATAAATCCTTTCCCTATCATCAATTTCCACCAATCAAAGGGCTTCTGAGAGCGCTTGTGCATGAATTTCTGTGGATGAAAGCTGAGCCTATAATCATGTCAATTGAGATTTCACTCATCAGTGCTGTATGTGACACCGCAAAAGCGTACCAAGATTGTTACTCTTTTTGTACAAGCGCCAAAGACTTATAGAGGGATTTCGAAGATAGTTGGCTGTAGTATTGCAACCAACTCTGAACAATTTGGAGAAACAGAATCCATTCCTCGAAAATGAAGAAGGTAATGTGGACGAAAACTGAAAACAACACCTCTTTCTACATATGCAAAGCAAAAATGACCCGCGAAAGACTAGTGCAGCCCTTAATAGATGTTTAAAATAGCATGAACAAATATTAACGCATTTAAGGTTCGGAGGTGCCTTATTGCAGTTGGTTGATCAGCCTACCAGCCTTTGAAGAAATAGCTGCCGACTTCACCAATGAACAAAAAGCTCTACTTGTAGGCTTTAAAATGTTTTTCGGTTACAATGGGGTAGGTATTCTGTAGCTGGTTTAGGGTACAATGAGTTTTGCTGAAAGACTTCACATTAGAGAAAACGATGAAACAGGATTTTGCAGCTGGATGTAGCTTCTTGCCATATGTCCAAAATGACCAAGAAATTCATGTTTGAGAAACAAAATGAGACATTGGAATATCATGAGAACTCTCTTGAAATAAACCCATTTGATAATCTTTGGGTTATGTACAAGAATAGCATACTGCATAAGCACTGTTCAACTATGGAGAAGCCAATCACTGCCCAAATTTATGTCTGGTACAAAGACACATACATTACAAAGGATTGTAAAAAAAATGGTGGATTACATGTCAAATTGTGCCCAAATGTTAATTAAGAGTCGTGGAGATCATATTATGTACTTAAACTTTTGGTTGTATATAAATTTAAATAAAAGAGGAACACTTCTTGTTTTTCAATTTTTTGAGTTTGTTTCAATTAATTTTCACAACAGTGTATATACACACATATAATAGTACTGAACAACCTAAAGCCTGTGGACCAAATGTCACGCGCCAATTTGGCCCATGTGGCTGCTACCTTGTTTAATGTTAAACTAACACCACAGTCATAATCTAAAAAGTTAGAAGAAAAATGCCTAGAAACTGATTACTGGAACTGTTAACAATATAAGAGTTCAGGCCTACAAGAATATTTGAACACAAGATTATGCCCTAGGGTAAAAGAAGCTCGAGGACCACTGATGTATAGTAAATACCTGCCAATATATTGACATAATTTGGAGGGTTTTTCTAAATGGGAAATTCCATTTTCTTACATTGACGAGACAGTGAGGGTAACCATTTATTATTGTCCAAAGAGCATTCAGTCCAAACAGGACAAACCCCAGGCTAAGAGATAGAATGAGGTGGAGTAAGTCCACAATCATTTGTCATTGAAGCCTAATTGTTCCAGTAACTCCAAATCAGTCAGAAGCTGGAGACAGGAAGCTGAACTTAGACAAAAATTGCCAAAATCAATGCATTAATTACCAAATTTTGCGGAGTACCTAATACTCTTAAAAATCTAATCAAATGCCGAATATTCGGTTTAACTTTCTCTATACTGAGTTAAAATAGAAAATACCTTATATGCATCAAGTAGAATTATCAACTTAAAATAATTAAGAAATTAAATTATTACGATCAAGCAAAAGCAAATAAATTCTTCATTTGGTTTAGATTTATTTGCAATTCTGTGAGCAATTTTGCAATTCTTCAAGTGAAAAATAGTATTGGCACCTATAAACATATATTTGTTTATATACCACACTTCTTGATGAGCCCCCCATGGTAATAAACCCAAGGGGGAACAAGCTCTAGCCCTTGCTGATAAACTGATATTCTAGCCGCCGCCCCCCCCCAGATAAGATTTAATAAATAAAAGTAATGGTAAGATGTTATTTCAAATAAATCATCCTGCATTTATACAACCTAAGTTAATTAAAATATTATTTCAAATAGAATTCTTTTCAATTACTGTGTGCCATGAGATCCTCCTCATTTCATGTTTTGCCTTAAGGGAGCAGTAGTTTCATGAAAATGAGTTGGAACAAGGGGGAGGGTTAGCAGAAGTGTGACAGGGGAGTCTTAATTCTGTAAAGCCTTTTTTTCAGCGATACCCTTAAAATCACAAATTCTGATTCCTAACTTGTCAAGGCCTATTTCCATGCCATGGTAGCTAAACTTAAGCTGCTCAGTCATTTGATCTTTTATAATTTAGCAAACAAGATTTTTAAGGAATTGCATAAAAATAAACAAACATCTCTTCTTTTTCCTTAACGAGAAAGGGAACAACACTACAAATCCTTAGCACTCTATAATTTTGAGTTTCTATCACAAAAACAGAGAAAGAATTAAAACTTACACAAAGAGGGAGAAGGAGTAAAAATATGAGTAATCTTTTGATGCATTTAACGCAAAATAAACTAAGCTTTAGAAGTTAAAGTTTTATAAAAAAAATATTTTGAGTCTCTAAAATCAAATAAAATGACCAAGAACCAGATACTTGAAAGAAAATACTATTTTACATGCGATCTAACGACATTTAATTACAAAGAACTACTTTGTAGTCGACTGCACGAAGGTAGTGAAACTTTATTTCTGATTAAATAATGGGGTTATATAATTTTTAAAGGATAAATTTTGAACTTATCACAAATTTCTAGTGCATTCCCCTTAACATTAAAAATCAAGAAAAAATCTTAGATGAAAACACATTTATAAACTAATAGAGTTATGGTAACTAATTTCCTAGACTTTTACGTTTTCGCAACAATTAGATGGTTCAAAAGTCTACCAAACAGCCCATTTAAAAAATGATCTACTGCTGAGTGAACAATTGCACTTCAGATTTTGATTGTAAGATTTTGAAATTCGAATGAAATTGATTTGCGCAAGTGTGCAACAAAGAGAAAGTGCATGATACATCAAATTACTTAATGGTTTTCAGCAGAAAATAACTTGGCACAGCAAATTTGAAGTTGGTGTTTTCATTATTTTTAGCTTTTTAGGGAACATCGCTTTTGTTTTTTTCTGAGGCAGTCACCAGCTTTTTTTGCGAGACTTAAGCAGGGGTGAAAGTTGCAAAAATTCTCAAGACTGCAATGTTTTAAATAGAAAGCGGATGTCGCAAATTTAGTTTTCTTTAAGTAGAAGTGAATTCAGCACTTAATAATTAAAAAAGTAAAAATTTACATTCTATGAAAAGTATTCAAAGATTGGGGGGAAAAAAATAAATGCGATGAAAAATTATGAACATTACACATTATGTTTACATTTGGGAACTAAACCCTGGGGGCTTCTGCGTTTGGTTGACCACCCAACCAGAACATCTGCCTTGCACTTCAGAGCCCTAAGTAAGAAAACTGAGATGGGCACAGTCTGGCCTGTCGCCGATGGGCTGCTGCATCACTAAATTTAAACTTAGATAACAAGTAGCAATCTTTTAAATATCATAAAATACAAATTAAAAAAAAAAAATCAATTACAGTGATTTAACTCGAAACTTACTCTGTAACTTAACTCGAAATTGATCTGTCAAACTTATTTTGATTTTTTTTTATTCAAAGAATGAAAACTTTCACCCCTGAACTTAAGGCAACCATTACTGCTCCAGTTTCAAAATTTTATTAGTCGAATATTTTACCCAATAGTCTCAGGCATATTAGAAGCAATACACAATATTTTGTCAAGATTTGTGATGGTCAGGTGGGGATTATTGGTCTACTTTATGAACCATAAGCAGTGCTTAGTTTCTTTCTCTTCAATAACAATAGTCAATAACAGACACGTAACTTAATAAAAAGAAACTTGTCAA
This sequence comes from Uloborus plumipes, assembly GCA_038373865.1. Lineage (NCBI taxonomy): Eukaryota > Metazoa > Arthropoda > Arachnida > Araneae > Uloboridae > Uloborus > Uloborus plumipes. The sequence continues at coordinate 73,254 of JAXGGA010002359.1, read as the reverse complement.
TTTTGCAAGGAAAAAAATTCAAAGATTTCTAATCTTTTCAGCCCTGGTGTTTACAACATTTGCACAGTAGTAAAACTCAAATCAGTTCGAAAACTTATTGTTAGACTTGGAAAGCAAAACTTTTGGTTGCAGAGCATCTCCAGAACAAAATTTTTGTTTAAAATTTTCCCTATCTAAATTTCCATCAGATTTAAAGACTACTAGGGCAAGATCATTCATGGAAGTGTTCCGCATTTTTAATAGACACTAATTGTCAAATTTTTTTCTGTAAAAACCAATTCATTTTATCATACAAGAGACTTACAAAAAAAAAAAAAGAGTATAAATCCCCTCAAGGTTTAAACCTAGCAAACCTTTCAATCAATAATAAACCCAGGTATGGAGATAAAATTAGAGCAACATTGGTAGCCCTTCTGAAATCTAAGCTTAAAAGTCAAGTTCTGTGAAGTGAACATTGGTTTTCAATAAAAATAAGTACAAGAGATTGCATTTAGAAGTTATTTCTTTTTTTGAGACGAGATTCATGCAGTGTTAGTATTTAGTAAAAGTGGAAACGCAACTAAACCAGAAAGGAAGGTTGACAGTAAGATTAGCCACAAATAGGAAAAAAGTTCATTTCGAGTCCTCTGAACTTATTTTGATTACAGATAAATACTGCGACCTGCTTGGAACCAGGAAATTATAATTCAGATAGTAACCCTAAGGTTTCATACTGAAAGGTAGAGAACGGGTCAAAGAATGTGTCTGAGATTTTGCTAGCTACCACAGCAAAAAGTCAACAGACATAGTTAATATTTTTACCTATGTGTGAGGAAGTAATATTTTTGAATGTACAAATGATGAAACACCGGGCTTTGAGACCTTAAAACAATGTTCTTCACTTAGGAGTATTATATTCCTATGATGTTTTTTATTAAAAACTGGTTATCCTTACGGGGGAAAAAAAAAAAAAAAAAAAAAAAAAAAAAAAAAAACGAAGTATATCAAGCGATAAATAATGAATCAAATATTTAAAAAAGGGCAAACTGTATGCCATCTTTTAAATATGCAGTACTGTTTTAATTCATGATACTCTGCATACCTTCTGTTCAGCTAGATGAGAATGCTAGAAGAAACACAGGGCTATCTTACTAGTAAGCCTAAAGGTAGCCATATGTTATACAAGCATTTTTTATCTTATAGGATAGTATGATTTTTTTGCTTTAAAATTACTCTGATATTACAAATCAGTGATAAAAATAATCTTGATCATCTTCAATTAGTTTAACAAACTTTTTCTGAAAATCGTGACGATACATAAGAGACATTGGAACATACAAATCCATTGGAAACAAAAAGTTGGAATTAAGTTAAAAATTATATTTTGAATAGTGATAAGGAAGGAATTCTGATTGAAAAAGCAAAAATTCTTACATAATTCTTTGTACAGTACATTTTATAAAATTTAAAATGTCAATTTAAATAAAAGTACGTAAATATGGGCATTTAAAACAGGAATGCACACCATTATATGTAGCTTTACATTGTGATAAAAATTACTGTAATTAATGTCTTACCAGCTGATGGTTGAAAATATCGCAGTGCAGTTCGTTCAACCTTTTTTATGAGAAGCAAAAATTTCATGCCCGAAATTACTTAGACATGACAATCTCTTAAAACCATGTTGTGTAAAAATATATATTATAGTATTTAAGCAGCAGCATATTTAAAAAATAAAAGTCAAATTCTGCAATAATATTGTAGGTGTCCAAAGGAAAGCTTAAAATATGTCCCAAATTACTATATTATAGCAAAAAAACCTTTGTTGTCTCTGCACAGACATTGCTTTGAATGGGAAAGGATGTTGCACATGGTCATTATGAAATTATGTTATTAGCCGACAGCGACTTTATAAATTATTTGATTAAAATCATTTGCCTTAAGGTTACACTGATCTAGCTTGCACACAAAAAGTAAAAACAATGACTTTTTAAATGTCCTTTTCTTATTTTTATAGCCTTTGTAGACTTAAGAAATAAGCAGAAAATAATTTTATATTAAATCTCATTAAAATTGCATAAAAATGTTTTTACTATCAAAGCTGCCAGCCTATTCATTAATCATTCTGGCATTCACATTAAGAACCTTAAATTGCTTTTATTCTTTCGGCAATTATTTTCAACCATCAAGCCATCAGTTTCGAACAACGAAGAAAAAATAAATAAAACTTTCTTCAACAGAAACTAATTTCTAAAATAGTAACCAAATTTTAACATCTTAAACGTCAAAATTTACACAACACCCTATAAAGCACAACATCTAAATATTATAACTTTCTGTGCTGAGTTTGTACCTTCCCATTTCCTCCCCTTTTTTCATTACCTTTAAATTACTTAAATTTAAGAACATTACATACAGACAATGAAGTGCATTACCAAATCATGTTAAAACAGAATGCAATACTAAAAAGTTAAATCAAGTGTTAGTCTCATCCCTAAATAGAATGAATGAAATTTTACACTATTAGGATTTAACTACTTACTATCCAGAATACAATAACATAGGGTTTGAAAAATTCTGTAATAAACGTAAATAAAAAATTTGAAGAAAAATTTCCAATTTTGAAATCATTTTAACCTTTTGTGCATAAAAAATTCAAATATTCTCAAACTTTACATTTTAAGGTTTTACATTTAACCACTCTTTGAAAATCTTTTATTACAATTAAAACTATATTTTAAACATATAGCTGCAATAGTTATTTTGATACATCCAGAACTGAAACTAAGTGGTTAGTAGCTATTAAAAAAATTCAGTGTGAACAAGAGAACTAATCAATCATCAGTTTGGGTTGAGTTACTCAGGGTAACATTGGGGACAAAAGTTAGAATTGTTTTTTAATAGGGTGCATCGGACTGAAAATCATAAAGAAGCAGCTATTAATGACAAAAGTAAAAAATTTTATTATGACAAGAAAGCATACTAATTTTTACTCACTTTTTCAACATATTAAAATATGACATTTTATCATTTTTAAATGCCAATTGCACAATAATTTTATTCAAATTAGCACTAAAAATGGCATTAATTAAAAAGAACTGAAATCCTAATTAAGTTATACAACTACATTTACAATTAACTAATAGATAACGAGCCCAGCACTCTAAAACAATGAACTGTACACATGCTACCATTAAACTTGAATTCCTTCCTTATCAATATAAAGTACGAAAAACTTGCATTTTGCCACATCAAATTATTATGAGATGAAATAATACATACTTAACAAAAATATTACTGACACTGGTAGAAAGGAGACAAGAGCTAACCAAGATATTCAACTAAAACCCAATTCAGCCTATTTCACTTTAGTATTGGAACAAAGGACTTGTAATAGACTTTTCATAAAATATATACATCTGTAAAGAATTACTTAAATCCTAAAATTGTATCTTAATAGTATAAACATTTTTTGATTTATAAATGAATTGTCATACCTGCCAATTTCAGGATTTTTTATTTTTTAATAATTTAACCTAAAAAATCTGTTAATTATAAGAAAAAATTGTTTTTAACTCTGAATTTGTGAATTAACTAATTTCTCACTTTAACAAAAGTACACATTGGTACAACTTTGTTAAAACAAAAACTATTGAGAGTATTTCAAATAAAACTCGAATGAGAATTTATTTGATACGCTTTAAAATCATACATTCCATGGGTTTTCTTTTCTCTGATTTTATTTATTTTTACTTCATAAAACAGTTGTGTATTTATGTTTTAAAAGTGTTATCTTACTGATTACTAACAATGCATCTAAAAAAAAAAAAAGAATGCTTCTAACCTTATGCTGAGTAATTGGCAAATATGACATGTATTCTTAAAACAATGACACAAGAAGTAATGTTTTAATGTGTAATAACATTTGGTAAAAAATTAAATTACAGAAGTTGACTAAAATGTATCATAAAAATTATAGCCTCTTTCAATATACTGTTAAGATATTATAAGTTACAAACATAAAATTTGATGGAAAAAAAAAAGCACTTGACATAGATTGTAACTAAATGAGCTATTGCAATTTTTGCCAAGAAATAATCATTTTATAATTAACTTGTACTTCAACAAATAAGGATTGTATTGCTTCAAGATTTTAAAAATACTTGTATTTCAATCCATACAAACAAATTACCTACAAGTAGGTTTTAAAAAGCCTTTTAAACACAATAAGTTAACGGCTGTAGTAATACATGTATATACTGCGACAAAGAAATAAGCCAGCAATAAATCAGAGATGCTAACAGTTTGAAAAATTGATATCGTACAAGAATTAAGAAACTTATTTAAAAAATTCACTGCATTTGAATCAAGCACTAAAAATGATTGTGATACACTCATCAGCTAAAACTTTTAAGTTTGAATATGATGCAATAGTAATGATATCATGAAACTTGAAAATCAAGTAATCCATGAGTAAGTTAAGATATGGAAAAAACTAAGCAAAAGTTGACCTTTTTTTCCCTACCATGCACTCAGCTACAAATACAAGCAGGACACATGAGCTAACAAAAGATAAAAAGGATGTGGCCATGAAACTGGATCAAAATAATTTGAATGCATAGTAAATTAAGATTGTTTATTTTCTCCTCTTATATGTTATGCATGCATTAAAAAATGCCTTATTTTTGTTATTTTCAACACAAGGATTACATCAGCATTGAAAAAGATGGAAGTATTTGCAAAATCAGTTAAATCAATTAGGCTGTACAATGTAGCACAATTTCTGGTGTCCAGCATGAATACTTAAGATGAGATGGTAAGTTAGGAAAAAATACAGCTAGCTGATAAGGAATAGTGTGGGTAAATTACTTATTGAAAGGTAAGAAGAGTCGTCTCACAAAGCCATAACTCTTAGCATGTCTTACTTCATTTCTTTGTGTAGAAAATGACAGGTTGTCATTTGATATGATACAAAAGAAATTTGAATTCCTCTCATAGGGAAATGTTTTATTATACCATTTCTCTAATCATAATTATGTGTAAGGCAGATGTAACCACGCCTCAATCAACAAAGGTACTCACATTAAGTGAACAAAAAAGATTATAAAACTAATATTATACTATTTCAACACTTTTATATTACTATCACCTTTTAACTGATAATATTCTCTCTTTGTGGTATTCAACAATTTTATATAGATGCTAATAGCAAATGAACATTCAAGTAGACTGGGTGAGAAAATCCAATAAAGGATGATAGCACTATCTTCATTTTCCTTTTACTGAACTCGAAAAAATTGGGAATATTTCTTAATTTACAAACTCCAACTTATTTCTACAAACGTATCTGCTGCACAGTTTCAAGTCTATTTCTTGCAAAAATCCCACAACTTAAGTGGGGTCCTTTTTTTGGGGTAAAAAAAGCATACGATTTTCATAAAAGTGCTTACACTAGCCTTTTGACTCTGAACACCTGTTTTTAAGTAGCCAGAGTTAACCAATACTTAAATTGATTTATCCTCATACTATGACTAAAAAATTAACACAATGATTTATAGAGATCCACCTGATAAACTCTAAAACTATCTATGAATCTCTATAAAGTTAAATGTGTGAACCTTAATGGATTAGATTATTTGCAATTTTGAAGATAACTTTTTTATAACTTGTATAACTCTTCTGGCCAACTAGATATTTATACTTAACCAGCAAGTACATTGTTTCAGTGTTCCTATTTCGGCTGATGAGTATATGCCTAAAGATTGAACACCAACAGTTGGAAAAGATATTTAATTTCAAATAAAACTTCTTGAACAACTTTTAAGCAAGTCTTACTTCTTGCTAAACAAGAATTATTTTCAGACAATAAAAAGCTTCCTAAATATACCAAATTACCATTTGCAGTTCTAAATTGGCTTTATAATATTATAGACAGCGTTTGAAATAAAATTTTTAATCTAGGCCTCAGGATGGCGCTTAGTTTAAGTTTCTGGGTATCAAAACTAACAATCTAGGTGCTATTTTATTGAATCAACTAATATGTGTATCTAAACAGACAATTTTTAAAAATTAAATATGCTGACATATACTACTGTGCGCTACTCACAGCAGATATAGCGTATCTTTAAAATATACAAAAGAAAATGAGTTTTTAAAGGCAAAATTTGACTGCATTTGGAAACTAATTTTAAAAATTCATCCTCCAAATTTGGCACCTAAGGTTGGAAATGTAGGGGTCAGATTAAAAATTTTTGGTCGTAAAATGTGACTAACGACCGGATTTTTAGCACCGACTAGTCAGACCAGAGTTTTTGATTTCACATTTATTAGCTTTATGAAAATTTCCCTCATGAACTTGTAAAGTAAAAAAGTTATTGTTTGATAGTGCAACAATTTTATATTCAATTATAAATTTCCTTAACTAATAGCATCTCTGATTATTATATTACATAGCATGGCATTTCCATAGTTGGATGTCAGATAAAAGTGCATCAAAATTCAAAGATCAACTTATTAATTTTTCAACCAATTAATTCTTAAGTGAAAATGCTCAGTAAAAATCAAGCTCCCATATGCAAGTATGTAAAGAAAATGTTAAATTAACTGTAGTGCAGATAAACATTTTGCAGATAACAATGCAAATAAGCCCTATTAGTATACAAATAATAAGACTCTTAACTCAATTCTATCTGCTACTAACTTATCTGCTTTGAATCACTCCTATAGTTAAACATAAAAAAACATTTCAATATAGTGTAACTTTTTTTTCACCGTGGTTAAATTTCCTTGATGTAGGCCAGTATATTCTTTTTAGCAGTACAATGTTTTGTCAGATACCATGAAAATTATCAGTTTGAGAGAATTATTTCAAGTTCACACACCACTCTCAAAATGAGAAATGCATAACTGACTTCTAAATATAACTGCTGTTGGTATTCTATTACATAAGAGCAGAAGAAAAAATAATTGCAAATGCAGCCTCCAGAGTTATGGAGTAGTACAGCATCACATACTTGACTGTATAAAATATATAACAAAGTGCAAAAGAACTTCTAACTGCATTTATTAACTATAAATGAATTTTTCATAAATTAAAGCTAGACAAAAATGTTACTTAAAAAAATACAGTAGTTGGAGAAATGAAGGTCAAATGAGCTTTTATTCCTTATAATGCTCTCATCATAGTTGAAACATTTTAGGCTAAGAGAATCATTTAGCTGCATTTACTCAAAACAAAGAAAAATTATTTTTCAACTATACAAATTAAAAGTAATAGAATGAATATTTCTCGCAAGTAGTGTGTCAAGAAAAACTTTGAAAAGGCGTATATTGGCTTGAAATACTTAGGTAACTGCAGAGTTAAAAACATTTCAAGTATAAAAACTCTTCATGAAATTCCTTGGCATCAAGTGACAGCGGATTTTGAAAAGTAACAAACGGCCAATTAATGTGTTTGCCCTATTTCAGCCTGTTTCTCCTGGACAAATAATTTTAGATATATTTCAAAAACGTCAAAATACCTCTATAAACGAGCATGTTTGATTTAAAAAGGAACAAAATTTGACTCATCCTTTACAGTCAATAGTATTCTTTAGAACAATATTGATATTTTGATGCACTTAATAAGCAATACTACAAAAACATTGAACAATAAAGAACATCTTTTCATTTAATCAGTCTAAAAATAAAAAACTTATGACTCGGTAACAAATAAATTGAGAATTTTTGTGCAAAACTTAAGTCTTAGCACAAACACTTACACTACCAGTGTCTTTTTTTTCAAACCAATAAATACAAAAGCGATTTTATGATGAAAAACTTTTAGGTTGCACTTTATAAACATATTGCAAAAACTATCTTATTTTTTTCAGAATTGATAACATGCAAGACTACACAAAGATAAGAATAATATGGATTAAGCTTCTTAAATAGTTAATGCAGTTAATTATGTACACACTTGAGTACGCACATGAGAGTAATTTGAAGCTGAGCATAAAATTTGCATGATTAAAAAAACAAAAAGAAACACTTAAGATGTGTTTAACTTATACTTGTTTATTAAAGTTACCAATGGATAAATAAAAATTTAGTTTATTCCAACATTTGTGATCAACAAACGTTTATACTTTTTTAAAATCCAAATACTTAGCAAAATAATACAGTCAAACCCTGTTTAGCTTTCAAAAACATACAATGCTTGTTGATCTTTATAACTGCTGCGTCAAAGAAAACTAACTTGGATTTTGCACTGTCTGACCTTATTTACATGAGAGACTGAGAGCCCAACTGTAACAATAAAAACTAGACTAGAGCTTCACTAAAATAATAAAAACTAGATCCTGAGATGTTCTATTTTTAGAGCTTGAAAAATATTGTATTGCTAACTAAAAGGCTCTATGAAAAAACGCACCTTTGGCACGACTTTCGCCAAAATGGTTACTTATAAGCTAAGAAAATAACTGTAAACATATTTAAAATGGCAAAACATTTTGCTTCAATAGATCTTGGCTTAACTAATTGGAATTCTCAGGCCAAAGGCCAAACACTTGTCATCTTTAATTTCCAGCTTCAAAAACGTTTGCATTTGATACAATAACACATCAGCCTAAATAATTAACATCTGAACAATAGTAATACAGTTTTGATAGTTCTACATACAGTCGAACCTCCATATATCGAAGTAGCAAATTGTCGGAAAAAAATTCGATATATAGAAATTTCGATATATAGAAAGGACCTCAGTTTTTTGAAAATTACTCCGGAAACATTGAAATTAAAGCAAAATTTCACACATGAAACTCCATTACTAATATATACGCTAATCATATTTGATGAAAGTTAAGAATTAAAAATGAACTAATATGAAAAAATTAATGAATATTATACATACTTATTGAAAAACAGTAATCCAAAGAGTAGTTGCAATGATCACATTCTTTTAAAAAAAACTGCGAATATCTTGCTGAACAGCCTGTTTTACAGTAAGTTCATCAAAAAAATGAACGCTGAAACTAATCATGGAGAGAGAGGAATCACCACCAAACAAAAGGGGTGGATAGAAACTGGTTTTGCTACAGGACAGGTTGCATCCAAAATTCGAAAACGACTGGGGAGGGGATAATCCGGGAATTCCAGAATGGACAAACAACGTGTTTGTCCACTCCAGGGGTCCACACTTTATCTACAGCTGACAGTGGGGTTTGCAGTGACCTTTTCTGACCTGACTTTCATCTTTCGTGAGGTAAAATGTCTAAAAGCGGAATAAAATCTCCAATTACGCTTCCAAAAAAATTCGATATATGGAGATTTTTTCGATATATAGAAGCAGTTTTTCTATGTAATGAACATGTGAATTTGCTAGAAGTTCGATGTATGGAAAATTTCGATATGTGGAAGTTCGATATATGGAGGTTCGACTGTATATAACAATACAGTAAATCAACCAAGGTGTAACCCAGACTTAACTTCTTCGTTGTTATTTTTCTTGAACGTGTGCAAAGCACTACAAAAATAAACTAAAGAAACTAACAGCACAAAGGGATATTTTTAAGACACTGAAAGCTCAGAATGTATCTTAAACAGAAAGATAATATGTAAAAACAATAAAAATTCAGCACTAGCAGGCAGGGAAGGAATTGCTCAAATGAAGATTTCTTACACAAAAAAATTGAAAAACTATAATATTATATTTATGAGCACCCCAAAGGAAGGAAAAAGAGATTGACCAAGGTTTGACTGTATTCGGAGCATACATAAGTTTCAAAATACTAATAACATAATATATTTTTAATAAATTTTATCAGTTAATACTATTCTATAATTAGTAATATGTATTAGTTAAAAAAATCAATTGTGGGCAATTTACATAGAAAATTCAAGGAAATCAATTAGCAATTCATTTAAACAACAAATATGTCTCATATAAGAGCGAACAAACCCTTAATGGGAAAAAAATAAAGGACGCGCAGGATCTGCAATACAATATTCTACTCTCATACCAGATAGTACAGGGTTCCCACTTCTTTTTCAAAACGAAAAATAAGGACTTTCTAAAGACCTTTTCAAAAAAATTAAGGACCTCGAAAGTATTTATTAGTCACCAGGTATGCATGGATTTTATGGTTTACACCAGTGTTTCCCAACCTTTTTTGAGCTCATCGCCCCTTCAAGACGCTGACTGACATCTATCGCCCTTTCTTTCTCGAAAAAAAAAAACATAAATTGGCGCAAGTGAACATTGATATTGTTAAAAATATAAGTACCTTTTTTTTGAAGAAAATAGATACCTTAGTGCTATAATTGCAAATTATAATTCCAACGTTCATGAGGCATTAATATGCAGGGATACTGCAGACACGTGTTTCGGTGCTACAAGGAAAACCTTTTTCAATGCGAAAAATTAGGAGCTTATGAATTCAGACATCCAACAAAAGATTTTGTCGGATGTCTGCAGTATCCCTGCGTATTAGTGCCTCATGAAAGTTGGAATTATAATTTACCTTTCTTTGATTTGAAGTAAAATATACGCAATAAAGCAATTTTAACTAATCACTTTTAAACTATTAAAATATTAATTAAGAAATAAAATACCTTTAATTTATTTTACTTTTACAAAGCGAACTGATAAGCATTTGAAGGGTAACATTTAACTAAGATCATCGACACACTTTTTTAAAAGCAGAAGTACATATTTCAAGAAATTAAATCATTGAAACTAAACATTTGAAGGAAAATAAATTGAAAATCTGAAAATTCATGTAATTGATAATGGATGACAAAACACTTCCTTAGGTTCATCCGAGGTGCAAAGAGGAAGCTCTTGAACTTCAATTTTTTAACTTGTGATTAATTGTCTTAACTCTGAACAACAGGCTTCGTACATGTTTACAATTTCGATTTTCGCTACCCTTTTATTACTACTGTTTTCTCTTCTAAATACCCATCGCCCCCCTACTGCCCTTAAAGAATTTATTGCCCCTTTGAGGAGTCAAATTGCCTCTTTAGGGGTGAACGCCCCCCAGGTTGGGATCCACTGACTGGGTTACACAAACACACCTTTATTTTCAAGCATTTTTTCCCCCCAAAAATATTTTTGAAGCATTTATAATTACATTTCAAACCCAAGACTAAGAAAAATTTTCAAAATAAAATTGTGATCAGAACTTTTTTCTTCTTTATGACAATTGGAAGGCTAGCGGCAGTTTTATATCAAATACTGGACATTATAGTACTAGCTTTGAGTACAAGATGCACTAGAATCTTTGAGGCTGCATTTTGCAGAAAAAAGTATACAATATGTATTATACAAATGTATTAAGTTAACACGAGGGAAACAGAGTCAATTTACTATCTTTCTTAAGGGAACAAAAATGCTAAAACAGATTTCAATACAAGGCAAGGAGTTCTAATTTGATGCTACTTCTATTTACTTCAGTATGGTTCACATTTTGGTAAAATTGAGATAAAAACTTAATTTTGTAAAAGTGAATAACTTTTCTAAACTAACATATACAGGGGCTAAAATTCAGGACAGATATGCTAAAGTTTGCAAAATAGTCTAAGCAGAAGAATTGTTCACAAAGATTATCTTTTATTAGAAACTAGCCGGGTACCCGGCCCTGCCCGGGTTTCTGTGGGTGTAGGGTGGTTTAGTGAAACTCATTCATAAATTTCCCAACACTAAAGTGCATATCTATAAACATAATGGCTACTTCTGTAAACAATGGCTATGTTATGGATAAACTATAAAAAAAAATAATGCAAGCTAAAAAAAAAAGCAAGCTACAAATAATGTTTGAGTAAATAGGAAATGTTATAAGCTTGGAATATTAAAATAAATATATATTTACAGTATCAATCGCACTGAAATTAACCATTTCCAAATATTGCTCGTTAAATAAGTCCCATTATTAGTTTCTATCCTCGTGACAACATTGGTGAGGTGAAAACATCTTATGTACCTAATTTAGAAATTTTTTTGACTATAAACACTTTCTATTCTCTAACTATTGCCAAAATCAATTTTTTTTTTATTTCACCGGTTAGCGATTGTTGACTCAGATAAATATAAAAATCCTTAGAAGGCAATAAATTCCATACTTACTCCAGAGAAGCCTTGGTTCAAAATTTTCAATATGATTACAATCAATATTGTTGCTGCATGGCACCAAATTTTTGCAACAATGGGTTGAAAATTTAATCATTTAATGGGGAAATGACATAAAATTAACTGTTTTCCATAATAACTTTTTTAAACTAAGCTTTTTAGAAATAAATTATAGCTTATCCTGCTCTCTGTTACTGTAGCTATCTACGGTGAAAAAATGGTTAAAATTGGTCCAGTAGTTTGGAAAATTGATTACCCTGGTCATACGTTTTCAAAAGTAGTCTTTTATGTATATAGATAATTGCATGGTAGACAATTTGAATAAATGTAAAAAGATTTATGCAACACTTCAAACACAAACTGTTACAAAATGCAAGGTATCAGATGCAATTGGAGTTTGAAATCCATGATTTTCTATGACTCACTGGATGCAATGTTTGCGGGGGGGGGGGGGATCAAGAATTGTCTAAATTAGTGCTTTGAGAAAAGAAAATTTCAACTATCTGAGAAATGCTTTGCAAATATGAGCTGAAAATTCAAATTATGACAAAATATAACAAACTGAGCTACTGTTATATTATTTCCCAAAATCTCAATACAGTTAAGATAACCATTATTGAAAGTCAGCAATAATGTTTACTTGAATCAATGCAGATGCAAATAGATTAAAATTTTCAAGTGGGAGCAATTAAGTAGCAAATGTGCAAGCCTTCAATTACTAAATATTTTTATTTGATGGCATTGATTGGCATGATAAATAATGTGTTCAAATGAGGCAAAATGTATGCCTGGAGAATGGGTTGAAAAACATAGTTTTAAAGTGGTGCCTACAGACCCACGTAGCTGCTTACATCATTATCCTAAACTTGAGAAACTGCTTTCTAAGAAATAGTTGCAACAATTGTATTAATAAAATAAGATGTAAGTAGTGAAAATAACAGTTCTTAATAATTTTCTTTCTTTTCCATGTTTTACCATGTTATCTAGAAAAACTTTTATTATGATTATAGATCAAAATAACGAAAAGCTCAAGCTCCTGCAAATTTTCTTTTTGTCGCCAGACAAATAATTCATCGAAAAATCCAGTATTTACTTCTAAAAACATTTTGTTCTGAAGGAACTAGTTGAAAAGGATTTGTCAAACCTTCAAATGACTATACTTCTTTAGACTTAGGTTGAGCATCACTGATTTAAAATAAATCATTGTGATGTGGATCACAGACTGAAAAATATGAGAGGACAAAAAAATTGTAGAGCTGAAAGTTTTTTGCTTCTTATAATAGCATCTATTAGTTCATATATATTTATATTTTTTTCAAACTCCAAATGATGAGTGGATATTTTCTAGCCCCCCCCCCCCCATATACACTTGTTTCTTTGTTCTCACTGAAAATGCTTAGATTTCAACACAGGATCCCAATGCAGTAAAAAGTAAAAGTTGAAAAAATATACTTTTCATTCTTGCTAGCAATTTCAATTTCAAATCATTAAATTACTAGCACTAGTGAAAAATAAGGACTTAAAAATAATTTTAAGGACCTCGAATAAAAAATAAGTACTTTTAAGGGCCCTTATTTTTCAAAATGAAAAATAAGGAGTTTCTAAGGACTTTTAAGGACCGTGGGAACCCTGTAGTATCAATTTTTACACATTAGGTTTTTATTTTCAGCAGTTTAAAAAATCGCATAGTTGGAGCTGCTAAGAAAAAGGGGTATGGGGGAAATATGAAAGAATTAGTTCAAATAAAAACAAATGTTTTATTACTACAATGAAGTATGAAACACCACCACCATCAACCATCATTTTTTGAGTTTTCAAAAATATTTTTCAAGAAAAGATTTCGAAAAATCACAGCATTATCGGGTATTTAATATCTGAAATCATTAGAAATATTTCCTTATTTGGCTAATGACTAACTCATTCTTAAGAAATGAAATGGGTTAGTCAAAACAGTAATTAAAATACTGCAGGTAAATAAACCATTTTCAATGGCTGTAGATGTTGATTCAATAGATGGGCTTTTTCAAGTAAAACATTTTTACATGACTATCATTCAATTGATTTATCATAGTAAATGAGAATTATTAATGCTTTTAATCTGGCCTTATCACTGATGCCGAAATTGGCGAACATTTTAGTTAGGGTGTTTAAATGATGAATAATGTCAGAAACAGATTTAAACTATGGAAAAAAGCGACATTTTTCAATTTCCAAGCTTGAGTTAAAGTAAGTAATCCTATTGTTAATTACTTTTGGAAAATATACAAAAATATAAACAAATTATTTAGGTTTTTTTTTCTTTGAACTCTTATAAAATTAATAAGCAAGTTATTAACCTAATCTCATATATTTCTCATCAGTATACACGTTAGTTTGTTTCATTTTTGAGTTAACATTTGGGGTCCATCACTTCACTTTTCTTACGCCCTTTAAACTAGTGAAAAAGATAGTTTACAGCTTCTAATGTGTTGTGAACCTATTTTGCTCTATGTATTTAGAGGCATTGAGAATGAAGAAAAAAAAAATACTTCGTACAGCCACTTTCAACATTCTGCCCTTTTGTACATACAGGGTCTATTGTTGTTGGAATAATTAGCATTCAACCGTTTTCCCAGGTATTTTATAACCAGGCCATGTCTTTCTAGTCCTATTTCAGACAGAGCAGACCCCTTCTGCCAAATTCACTACATTTGAGACGTCAAAAACCATCATTCATGTTTATCTTGCTGTCTCATTGCATGCTTCTCTCGAGGTAATAGTATGTTTCGGGGGCAGTTCAGCAACTGAATACGAAGAAATTGCTGTCCAAGCATGCTTTTTGTTTGGTATTAACTTCTACATATTGAACGCAACACAACATTATGCACACTTTTTCAATTTATTACTATTGCATGTCCATCACTTGTCGATCCAACAATGAAAATACAAGTGACATCTTTATAGCAATTTGCATTGGTACTGCATCTATCAAAATCCGCCAACTTTTACATCTGGTACATATGCCTGTCACAACATCTATGTACTATATCCAGCATTTATAAAATATGTGTGTTAAGATTTTAAAGTGTTTTTTCACACTTTTAAAGATTGCTAATATTTAAAACGATAGCATTGTAGCAAAATATATCTGAAACTTATGCATGCTCATACATAAAAAGTTATATACAAAGAAAATAAAGATATAAAGCTTTCAGTCTTGCAAAATATTATCAAATCCAAAGATAATAATAAAAATACTTATTTTGCCTTCAAGAATAACAAGTTTGGCTTGTTATAACAGCAGTAATTATCATAGCTCACATTTGAGTATATGCTACTTCTTTCCATACTTGTTTTCTTCATTTAATCATAGTAATATTTGTTTCTTACAGCAGATGCATTCAAGTAATCAAAAATAATTTACCAGATAACTTGGATCATAAATTCGTACAGCATATTGTGAAAGTTCTTTTATCTTTCTGATGAAAAATGTCCACTAACTTGACAATTTTCATAAAGTAATGAAATAATTACTTCCATACTCACATTTCTTTTGAAAATAACTTACATTTCAGCAATTAACTCTTCATGTATCTAATTGCTTTTAATTTGTAAGAAAGACATCAAAATGTCACTTATTTTTTCTTTTTTGCAATTTAAAGATTAAGTTCTAAGAAATGCTCAGGAGAAAAGAAAAAAATTTTTAAGTAGAAAAAGAGAAAAAAGAATAAATAAATCAATCATATAGATGCAAAGACAGATTGTAGTACACCTTAAAGTATTAACATAAGACACTTTTTCAGAGAAAATACAAGAAAAATAATGAAGTATTGAATTATTTACATCTTGCATAAACTTTTTGCAGACAGGTCTAATTTCTTTACTTAGAGTAGCACTGAACATCATCACTTGCTTTTCATGTGGGGTGCTGCGAAATATCTCTTGAACATCTCGACGCATATCTAAAAGCAGAAATTATTTACAAGGTAGATTAGAAAACAATTCTACAAACTAATACATAATAACATTGAAAAAAAAAAAAAAAACTATTTGAAAATATTAGAGTCGAAATTTTTTAAAGTGATAGGGACCAAAATTTTAAACGACAAAACTTCTTGATGGTCAGTGATAATTAGTTCATAAGAAAACTATACAGAAAATAACTAAACATACATCTAAGATGAAAAAAAAGGCCCTAATTTTTATATCCATGACAATGTATATATGTTTATTAAGATTTTTTTATTATTACAATTCTTTACATTTTTTTTATTATTGAGGGATAATTTTTTTCCCTTAAATATAAAATAAGAGCACAACTTACCTAAAGCTTCTAGCATTTTATCACATTCATCCAACACAAAATGTTTTATGTGACGAAGATTCAACTTCTTGGACTTCACAAGGGCTAATATACGTCCTGGAGTGCCAACAACAATGTGCGGGCAATTTGATTTCAGAATCTTTTCATCATTTGTTATGGTCATTCCCCCAAAAAACACACTAACTTTAATAGTTGGCATATATTTAGAGAATCGTTCGTATTCTTTAGAAATCTGGAACGCCAATTCTCTGGTGTGACACATAACAAGAACAGACACCTAAAAGGTAAAGAATATTAACATTAATATTTTAATATTATTCACAACTGAAAAATAAAAACACGATAATGTAACTATAACTTATACAGGGTTTATACTCAAAATTCAAAATCAAAAGTACGGAGTTTTGCAGGAGTTAATTTCAATTTTTAAGGAGCATTTTTCAGTTGAGAAATATATTTTTTAATAACATATTTAAAAAAAATTGTAAGTCTTGCATTACTTATTTTTGCTGTCATACAAAAAATTGAACTCCTTAAATTGGAAGTCAAAAATGCATTTACAGCTTCTTGAATTTTAGTCGACTCAAAATAAAATTCAATGAAAATTAATATTTTATTTTAAAAATGAATTTCGAAAAAATACATTAAAGAAGTAAAAAGGGGCATTGAAAATTAGTACTTTCTCAAAAACAAGACACTCACTAATAATTTTGTAACTAGAAGCCACATAAAAAATAAAATAATTTTTAAATAAAAATAATAATGAACTAACTGAAGAGAGTCGAGGCCAAAATGACTTTTTCACGATTGACACTCATAAAAAGCACAGAATTTTGTTTAAAACTTTTCAACTTAATGATTTAAGAAATAGATATATGATTAAATTTTAGTTGTTTACCTCTTGACAGAGAATAGTTAACAGCATAAACACAAAAAATCCTATTTTAATTGCGGATGCAAAGAGTTTGCGATTTTTATAATGAGTGCGTTAAAGAAACAAAAAAGAAACGGCATATTGAAGGATTTATTAATGTAAAATTATTGTAATTTACATTTCAAAGCTCTATAATAAACATATTATTAATCGCAATCAACATAATTAATGAAAAATTTAAACTAAAAGTGATTTCAATAATAATTTTTTAACTCTAGGAAACACAGAATTTTGCTTGAAAATTTTTAATTTTCCATTTTAACAGAAGTAAAACGACATTTTACTAATTTTGCTCCTTAGCAAAGCAAAGTAAACATAGAAAATTAGAAAAATCAGATTCTCAAACCAGATGCTAAGATATTGCATCATTTAAAATGAAGGCATCAAAAACATAAAAGTGGCAAATAAAAATGTATTAACGCAAAACAATTTTAGAATGTCATTTTAGCAAGTCTAGATGATGTATATGATTAATAATTATAGATATAATCGTCGAAAATTTGGAGAAAGGAAAAACAATTTCGGATGTAAGATAAAAGCATAGCTAAAAATACTGTATGTCCGGTTTTAACACACGAAAATACATCAGAATTCAGGAATAATACCCGATCACTATTACCCCTTGGATTAGTCGTAGAAGAAAACAAAACAAAAAAAAAATGTATTAACAGAATAAAAAGTAAGTTAGTAAGGAGATAAGGGCAAAATTCAGGAGTTTGTAAGGACAGAACGAACCCTGTATAAAGAAACTTATCACTAATTAATGTCTTTTAATTAGTGATATACCAGAAATCAATATCAATGGAAAATGAAGATCCATACCCGTTTTACATTTTACGAATCTCAAATGAATTTAGTCTTCAATTTTATGTAATTTTTGAAACTTTACATTGAAGTAAACTTTGAAATACTGTCGCCCTGCTTAATCGGGTAACGAAATAATGAATACCCTGATTATACGAATAAATCTTCACGGAACCGATGCCATAGACCCAATGTTAAAGATCTTAATTATCTAAATGCCTAATCGAAAAACATTTCTCGGAACCGACAGTATTTGTTTAAGCGGGCCTACAGTACTGTTAATTTCCATTTAAATAAGTTCTTATAAAAATTATAATATTGTTTCAGCAAAATGAATGCCAAATTATTAATATAAGATTTGTGTTGTTCTTCATTTTGAAAGAAAGAGTAAACTGAAGTTATCATTTGTAAAGTTGTTTTCAGCTAGGTAATTTCGTCGGTAGAGGAGAGTCAGGAGGAATTTGACAGTACTCCATTTATGCCGCAAAAAAATTTGAAATTTTTTTAAAAACTTTCCAGTACGTGTAGCAGTTTTATTCTTTTGCTGTTACATATACAGAACAAGCATGCAAGATATAATTTTTATCATTCTATTTTGAGATGCATGCAGCGCTGTATGATTCATTTCACTGCTTCATCAACTCTTCCCAGCTCTTCTTAGCCAAGACTATTTTTCAAACAAATGACTCATATGTTATGTTTTAGCTGTAGATGGATTTAAAAAAAAAAAGATGTGCCTTTATCTAACAGGAACACACACACACTTGGGCTAGGGTTACATTGGGTAAAAAGTTAAGGTCTGTATTTGTGTGTAGCATCTGCTTTCAGTTCACAATATTTCTCAATTCTTCAGTAGTACACAATACAAAGTATATTACATAAAAATCTAAATTTTTAAAGAAAAAATATGTTTTTATTTGAAAAAAATTGATCAGCACATATAATGAAGTAAAATTCGACTTTTATTTTGATGATTTAGTGAAAATAAAATTTTTTTTATTTGTTTGCCTCTTAAGGTAGAGCAAACATCAAAAATGCTAAAAATCTTAATTTTCATAACAGATGAGAGTGATAACAATTTTTAAAATTAACAAGTTAAAAGAATATAAAAGAATTTGAACTTACTTTAGCATTGCATTTAAAAGCTCTACAATAAACAAAATACATTTACTATAAATGTAACTAATTTAAAATTAAACCAGTGCTTCAAGTTTTAATTTTTTGAAATGCAGGCATCAAAACTACAAAAACAGCAAATCGAAGATCTTATTAAAGTAAAAAATAAAAAAGAATGGCATTCTTGCATTTCTATTCAACATATATTGTTAATAATGAACTATTTTCGCAGAAAAATTAGAATTTGTAAGAAAAAAAAAGGAGGTGGGGAGATTAATTCATGACGAAAAATACCGGATTTCTGGCATTTTCAAACATGAAAATACCAGAAATCCAGTAAAATAACCGAACACAACTGCCTCTATTTAAACACCTGAAATGCAAAGCCACTGTATACATTAGGGATGCACCAAGTAGCACTTTGGCCGAGTGCCAATTGTTTTTTAAAAAATCATTGACATACAGCGGTACAGGGTTAAAAATCATTACAAAATTTTACTGGTCTTCTCGACCAGTGAACAGGAATATGAACCCTGACATATGAACTGGTCATTGGAATGGACCTCTATATGATAGTTCTTGGAACAAAAATCCCACTGAATTTAACTTATGCATTGTTTAAAATACAGGGCTCCCACCAAGAATGTGATCCAAAAAAAGTGAAAAAAGTGACTATTTTTTACAAAAACGGGACTAAAAAGTGATCAACCGAAAATAAACTGTTACCACAAAAATACTAAGTACACAATTTTATCACTATTTAAAAGTTTACCTGTACTATTTTAAACATAAATAACACTTAAATTTTAAATTTATTCACAGAAAATATTATCTACCAAAACTTCAAAATTGTAAGCATTTTATTTCAACTATGAAACATGAACACACAGACCAGTAAACATTTTTTTACTATTTTGTGTCATCATTTTTTTAGTGATTAAACCAGAAAAGTACATACCACATCCCTTTAGGCTGTTCAAAAATAGAAGAAAATGGTAGAAAAATGCTTGATTATTCTTTCATCAATGAACAAAACTATTTCTACTTTTTGAAAATGAGATTTTTATCATTATCACAACAAGAAAACAGCCACAAGCATACATACCAGGGATGTCCGACTCAGTGGTCGGTAGTAGCGCGCTACAAGTAGCGAAACTACTGTAGTAGCTATATTTTTTAGTAATTTGTAATGTAGCGCACTACTTTTTTTAAAAAAAAGCACAGTAGTGAGTAGTGCAATACAAAAAAATAGTAGTTTAGCGATTTCTGGAAACTACTTTTAAATTTAAAAAATAATTAATTAATTAAAAAAAAGAGAACGAAGGAAACGAAACAAGGTTTAATTGACTCTGACTGGTGCACATCTTGCACGAGTACAACAGTAAACGCAATGAGAAATAAGAAACATAAAAATATGAGCTGATCCTTAGGTACATCATTTGGCAAAATACATTCTATCTGAAGCAAATGCACTCACAGCTCAATCATATCATCCTAAAAGACTCTTTAAATGATTAGAAATATATTGGAATATGATTGAAAGTTTCTTTTTAATGAGTTTATTAATACGCAGTGGTTAAAGAACCGACCGTCGGGCCCGCATTCCGGATTCGACCCATACATTTGCGCGTGCGCAGATGCTACCCGTTCAACGGACGGATCGCAACAACTCAACGGTAGGATCTCTATTCTCCTCATTCGGCTGACCATTCGTCTTGTGGTAGCTCCTCGTGGGGAAATGGCGAACGCATCGATCATGAAAATACCGGAAAACAATCGCCCCTGCTCATGTTAATACATTTTTTTTCTTTTTCTACCACTAACCCCAGGGGCAATTGTGTTTGGGTCTTAATTCCTCAATTCTGTCATATTTTCGTGTGTTAAAACCTGAAATCCAGTATTTATCGCTATGCTGTTATCTTCCCACATACGAATTTTTTTTTCCCTTAATCCAGATTTTCGACAATTATGTCAATAATTATTTATGATTTACACCATCTAGACCTGTTAAAATGACATTCTAAAATTGTTTTGAGTTAATACATTGCTTTATTTGCTGTGTTTATACTTTTGATGCCTTCATTTTAAATGATGCAATCAATCTCTTTGCATCAGGTTTCAGAATCGAATTTTTCTGATTCTTGATGTTTGTTTGCTTTGATAAGAGAAAATAAGTAAAATGTATTTTTATTTATGTTAAAATTTTAAATTTTCAAGCGAAATACAGTGTTTCCTATGAGAATCAAAAAAATAAAATTGAAATAATTTAATTTAAATTTTTCTTCAATTACGTTGATTGCTATTAATAAGTCTATCAAGGAGCTTTAAAATGTAAATTATAACAATTTTATTTTTATAACCAGTTTTTTTTCTTCTTTTCTGTTGTTTGCTTAATGCGTTTATTCTGAAAATCGCGATCTCTGCATCCGCCATTGGAATGGGATTTTTTTGCATTTCGGATTCTCTCTCGAGAGGTAATTAACTAAAATTTCTCTTTTTGTTTGTCATCGAGCAGCGCTAGCCATGTCGTAGGAGCTCTATTATATGAACGTTTGTCGCCAGAAGCCACGAACTTCATGTGAATAACTTAAGTTCTGATTGAATTATAATAATGCTTCACTATACGAAAAGACCGATTGCGTCGATACGTCGCAATAAATAACTACATATTGTTTGAAGTTCAATTGCAGATCGCGTATTTCGTTTCAATATCAATTTTATTCTTACTAAACAACCGTTCGCATAGCTTAAGTCATCTGTTACTTTGCGTGGTCGGTCACACATTATTCCTCCGATCGCAGGAAGTGTTTATCGGTCGGCTCTCGAAATTAGATCCGATCGGTCGTCTCTCGAAATCAGATTCGACCCATCGCTCTCTGCGCATGCGCCAGAGGTGGCCGATGCTCCTTTACGTATCCGGTGGTCGGGTCGATAACACCTGCCTTATTAATATTCATCTTAAAGATTACTTGGACTGTTCCTGTACTGACCAAAGGTAAGTTCCCCTACACCAATATGCGATATGAAAAAGTTAATTACATTTGCACATTCTTAGTTAATTTTTATACTGATTTGGTATTAGAACTTTTTAAAAACTTATACATAGAATTCAGTCATATTTTATAAATATATTAATTTTAAATGATTGCATTATATATATATTTCAATAATTAAAAATATTTGCATATTTTTAATTATTGAAAAATGTGTCTTGAACTATTCAATTTTCAACAACTACTCGGTATCCCAAATTTGGCTGAGTAGGCCGAGTACCGAATATTTACCGAGTACTTGGTGCATCCCTAGTATACATAGTTCAATACAACTAAATAAAACCTTTTAAAATACCTGGTTATCAACAGGATCCAGCTGCTGTAATGTAGCCAAAACAAAAACAGCAGTTTTACCCATTCCAGATTTGGCTTGACATAATATATCCATGCCCAATATTGCTTGTGGAATACATTCGTGTTGGACTAAAGAAAAAAATGAATAAAAAATATGCTTTATTATACTACACACCTTGACAATTCATTAATTAAACCTAATATACATTTTTTAATGCATAACAGCACAATAAAAATATTAAAGACTAATCTCATGTTTAAAGCAGTGAGTAACTGCCCCAAGCAAGGGCTAAGGCAGAAACATGCAATACACTGCGAACTCATTCTGCTCGATCCATGGACTGCAGTTTGGGGCTTATTATGCCTTCATCAGCATGGAATACGAAAGTGAACGAGTTGGAGGCAAAAAGCCTCTTATAGAACAAAGAGCCGAAAAAAACTGGTAGCTAATGTGAAATTCGAATACACATTAGCCCTTGATTAGAGGCGGTTACTCACTGCTTTATATCCAAGCTCTGCCTTAAAATTTTCGAGTTGTACCATTCCCATGTGCGGTCGCTAATTTCACATTAGCTACCAGTTTTTTTCGGCTCTCTTTGCTCTATAAGACTTTTTGCCTCCAACTCGTTCACTTTCGTATTCCACGCTGATGAGGGCATAATAAGCCCGAAGTTGCAGTCCATGGATCGAAATGAACAAGTTGGCGGTGTATGGCATAATCTCATGTTATTTAACTTTAATTCAGATAATAACTTTAATTCACTTTAAAATAAATATTTCAATCACTACAACAAAAAAAAGCCATTTATTTTTGTTGTTTATGGCATTAATTTCATCAACTTCTAATTTTTCAGTCAACAATTATTAAATCTAACTTTAATTTGCATTTATTTGACTGTCCCCACACAACTTTCTCTTCCTTCAAAGCTTAGTGGCACCCAGACCCGTCATTTAGAGGTGCCTGGGAGGGTCACCCCTCCCTCCCTACTTTGAGAAATCATTTTAAATGTATTTAATATATAAGAACAAATAGAAATACCTTCGGATGGATGCTCAAAACCACAATCTACAATTGCTCTTAGAAGTTCTGGCTTTAACAAGAAATCTCTGAAACCGGAACTATGAATGGATACATAGCCACCTGCAGGCTTTTTGGTTTCAATGGCTGCTTCAGGAGCAGTTTGCTCTTGCTCTTCTTCATCTTCATAATCCAAAAGTTCAGCTTCGTTTTCAGTCATATTTCTTGTGTAAAGTTCTATTGAATGAAGAACAAAATCATAAACAATATTTATGCTTTTTTCCTTTACATTCACTTTAATTTTTAAAGTAGGCGATCATATGGTCCTGTTTTCAAATATCCTGTCCCTAAAATTTCGTCTTGACCGGATCAAACAGATTTTCACACGATTTTGCTAAAAACATGCCTAAACAGGATTTTTACACCAAAGAGCTGGACACAAGTTTATTGTATAAACACAAACAAAGTGACATGTTTACATGTAATTTACATGCATAATGCTGCATGAATAAAAGTAAAAGAGCGTGTATTAATCATTTTTGAATTTGTTTGTAGTACAATAATTAAGGCATTATTGCAAGTTTAACAACTCAGCACACAGGACAGTGAACATTTACTTTGAAGAAAATGTAAGGTAAATTGAATAAACCATTATCTTGAATAAAGCGTCCCAAAACATTTTTATGTAAACATGGAGATTTCTAAAACGATATTTGATTACTAAGCTTAATAAACCGCAAGCATACAAGCTATTATTCAAAACGGATTGTAATATTAGATAAAAGCATCAACATAAGAAAGAAGTTCAATATTTCTTTATGACCAAAATAATTACTGATGTACCCAACCTCCCGATCAAAAAAGGGGCAGATTGCTGAAGGGCACTTAAGTGAATAAATTCAGAACATGACATCAAACATTCTTTTTATTATTGTGAGAAATTTGGTGTAATTTTGCATTATATGGTAATTTTTCGCGTGCGCCGGATAAGGGATAAGTACCGAATATTACATACATTCCTTGGATACTTATTACTGAACTTTATCATGTTCAATCCTTGGATATCACTATTACTATTTGGTGCTGACGGCTGGTGAAAAGCACATTAATTTTAAATTTGTTAAACCTGACTGTGAGTTTTAAATAGAAATAAATGGTAAATTTTTTTCTCCGTAAAAAAAAACTTTTAACAACAGTATTGATAGAATGTACGTCTTTTGTTACGTCTGGCTTCTGAAAAATATTAGATAAGCATAACATAACTTCTAACAGCTGCAAGTTCTGAACAGTTTTCATAAATGAAAACAACGATAGTGACTTGCTAAGTCTTATCGCAAGATTCATCTGAAATGCATTTATTTTCCTAAGTGAAATGCTAAAATCGCTTCAAAAATCAATGCCGCAGCAGAAAAACTAACGAGAACAGAAATTAATTTTCAATGAAATTACTTGATTCTAATAATTTTTTAGTAATTTCATTCAAAACAAACATTGTAAACAATGGTACTGTATTAAAATAAAAATTTATTAAAGAAACAAGAACCTGGAACAAGATGAATACTCGAAGAAGAAAATTTTTGTCAATTCTAATATTAAGTATCGACTGGTTTCAACAAAGAAAAAAAAGGAAAACACTGAACTTGATTCGATGAGGGGGGGAAATTGAGCGAGAGAAAATGGCAAATGCATATAATATCTAATTTCTTGGAAGTACAGAAAAAAACTGAACAATAATACTTGACAAATTTAATAGAGAAACTTACGATAAATATGTGTTCTAAATGAAGTTTTTTAAAATCTGTAAGATATGTAGATCAAATTAGATTTTTAACTAGAAATTTATAAGCCTCCGATCGCCGCTTTAGAGGGGTGTTGCCAATACTGTTACAAAAGTATCACCACTAAATTATTCATAAGGCGAGGTTTTATAAAAAGCTTTCACGTGACATCAGGTGTATGTAACACGTGACGTGGGTGGGCCGAAAAAACACATTTTTTTATTCCGAATTTGTAATAGCGCGGAAAAGTTGCGCATTATGAAGACAAAAAGAATTTTTAAAAAATTATGAAAATCGGTTGATATCTTCCGATCGCCCATAAGGGCGGCCATTCACGAGCGAGCCAAATGGAGCCCAGCCGTTTGGATTCATCCACTCTCATCCATTTGGATTCGGGTGAAATTTTGACGGCATTCACGACCGCGCCGCTCCAATGTTTGTGTACAAATTTGAGCCTGCTATGCCTAGATAAAAATGTGTATTTTATTCATGCGTTCTTCATAAAATTCGGACATAATCGTGACAGTGGCGAAACAAAAGTTTGTACAAATTAATCTCCTGATAAAGTCCTTGTATTTATTCGTTTATTAGCGTATCGACCAGTATCTGTACTTCGAAATCCTGAAGCTTATAAGTAGGAAATTTACTAATAAGAGGGAAAGCATATATCCGCTCTCATTACTTAAAGATGTTTCAATATTTTTCACTACAGACATGGTTTACGAAGGGTAATGTAAAATAACGCGATAACTGTTTCATGTTTTGTGTCATGGCTATTTGTCAGGCGTGACTCTTGATATAGCATTTTTTTTTTTTCATTGCTTAAAAATGCAAGTACAAGTGCTGTTGAATATCAGTTGTGTTGTTAGTACAGAGTACCACACCTCAATTAAAATGTTTATAAAACTTTTTTTTATTTTATTTTTATAGTAAGTGATTATGATTTATATTCGTAACTTTTAAAAATAGAGTAGAGCTGTCGTTATCCAGGCCAAACTAACTGAGTTCCTGATAAACCAAGGAACACATGTAAAAAATGGTTCTTCACTTCTTTAATAAATATTTTAACTGGAACACCTACTTTATTGGTGTATGTAG
Source organism: Uloborus plumipes (assembly GCA_038373865.1). Taxonomy (NCBI): domain Eukaryota; kingdom Metazoa; phylum Arthropoda; class Arachnida; order Araneae; family Uloboridae; genus Uloborus; species Uloborus plumipes. Next base: position 46,771 of record JAXGGA010002359.1, on the reverse strand, counting down.
GTACATTGTACAATCAGTGGCATAGCAACAGATTTCTCAACAGGGGTGTCTAGGCTGAAAATAACCAACTCTAATACTTCTGTCATAATTTTGTACTTAATTTTACGCATACTGTCATACTTGCTTAAAATTGATTAAATGTTGAAAAAATCTTTCAAAACATAAATTGTTTTTTATTTGCGAGTTTTATCGTGAGTTTGATTTTTGACTTAAACACGGGTTTGGACCAGGGAACCGACCCCTTTCTTTGTGGTCAATTCTATATTTTTTACATGCACTTTGTTTCATTTCCTAATTGTACAGTAAATGTCTTTTTTCATATCCATGATAAAATTTTCATTCATTTCAACCAATTAATCCACGTTTACCTCAAAGTTAATCTTGTGGACGATGAAGAGAATATTGAGAATGACACCTGTTGTGATGAAAAGAGCTATTTTATTGTGGGATGTTTTATGAGAAAGTTTGAATTTTTTTTAGATATTTATTTACTGTCGTCCCCGCTTAATCGGGTAACGGATAAACAAATACCCCGCTTATACGAATAACACATTCTGGAGCCATGCTATAGACGCAATGTTAAAGGTCCCCGCTTAAACAAATACCCCACTTAATTGAATAACATTTCTTGGAACAGACAGTATTTATTTTTTTGAGGGTTTTTTTTAGAGGTTTTTGCCCAACCCACATGGGGTGTGGCTTCTAACCCATCAGTAAGAATAGAAAAAGCTTACCAAAGTTTATTGATATACAGACGACGCTCGATATAACGACCGTCTCCGTCCTACAGAAAGCGGTCTTTATAACGAGTGGTCGCTATAAGAGGTAGAACATAGAGTATATTGGAATACAGTCGGGGGTTTTCTCATTGGTCGTTATATTAGGATGGTCTTTGTAACGAGTGGTCGTTATAACGAGCGTCGACTGTATATTACATCGCAACAACAGAGTTTTGAAACACACAGAAAGGAAGTCAGGACACCCATGAGCTAGGCGAGACTCGAACCCTTGACTCCCACTGTAGAAAGCACTCTCTACCTTAGCGCAATCAAGGCCCCCTTGATATTATTTTTTCCATGAACGAGTTCATTCGCATAGGTATTATATTGTTAGTGGTGTAAATTAGATATGCATAATATTTCATTGTTGATAGAGACAACAGAAGAGACATGAGGAAAGAAGACATGACGAGACAAGAAAAGACATAATGGAATGAAGAGAATTCATCCCAATGGTCAAGTGATTGCAATTGTCTGTTAATATAATTTTCAGCATTTGTTCTCATTTGGCTTTTAGGATATGTCCCTCAGCCCTAAAAACCTGCGAAGAAGAAAATAAGGAAGGTTTGTCATTTTTTTTGTACTGAGATAGTCATTATTTTTATATTTTAATTTCCAGGAAAAAAATTACTGTTCTTTTATTGATTTCTGCATATAAAAATTGTCTTGAACAATTTTAGATTTAACCAGGCTTAATTTCTGCCAAAAGAAGTGTAGTGAAGCCTTGTAGTCCCCGCAATTTATTTTTAAGCATTAACACTCTGGATTTCTTCTTAAATGGTAAAAAGTATAATAAAACTAACATGTGCAGGAGCTCAAATGATGTCAGCTCCCATGTAATTAACCCTGTGCTTAACATGCAGTTAATGATGGAACTCTGACCATTTGTGATCAAAAGGAAGAATTTATGAAAACTACTTTAATGTACTGACATGTTTAGTTTCAGTGAAATAAATTTCAGAGCTTCAGTAGGCTTTCAATAAATTTCACAGATGTAATTGTTTCATATTTCATTTCATAATTTTGTGTCATACTGAGTTATATTAAAGTATATCTCGTTAATGGATTCATTTACAAAAAATACTTCATACTATTGCTTACTTTATCAAGTAAAACCTACAACCCTTTTTTATATATGCTTGCTTTGAATTCAAATGAAAGGTGGGTGACGCACTTAGCCCTTACTATGGGGTAAGAAGGGTCCCCCTTGAGATGTTTTTAAAAATGTAATCGTTAAAAATAGTTAAAACATTGTTTTCAAAAATAATGCTAAATCAGACCTTGGCTATCGCTAAATGAAGAATTGAATACAGTGAAATTTGGATTTAAAATTTAATTCTTAATTGATAAAATCTAAACTAAAAGTTTTGTACAAATTCAACCATTTTATATTTTTAGAAAAATAGCCTTTTGTTTGATGTTTGGCTACTTTACTACATCTGTCCCTGATATTCTTTTTGAAAATTGAATGCATATAAATGTTTGAATAAACTTATTTTGTTGTTATGGAGAGTTATCTTATTTAAGCATATGTTTTTACTATGAAATTCCAGTAGTACACAAAATCAAAAATCAATTGCATTTATTTTTTGAATTTAAATAATGATTATTAATATTTTAATAAACTTAGTTCCATTTACAAAATTGACAGTAGCATCAATTATGTTGATATATTGTTTTCTGTTTTGAATGTCATACTAAAAACATATAACAGCACTGAACTGTATAATTACACAGACCGACCCTTTTTAGCAAAGGAAGAGGCTGGGTGCTCTACCGTCTCAGAACCATTGGTTTTAATATGTACTGTCAATCCTGATGCAGTAGATTATAAACATATAAAGACTGTTTTGCCAAATATACCCCCTAGAGGTTAATTCTGGCTGTGCTAGTACAAAATTTAAAGCATATTTTTTTCCTTGACTACATAAAAATATACACTTGATTCCTTATTTAATTCCAAGAGCATGTTTGATAAGGTCTTTGATGCAATAATTAGCTAAATGTTGATAACTCTCCTTTTCTGTTGTTACTACTATTTGAAAGAAAACTTAATTCTTTCTACAATTAGTCATCTACGCTTAATCGGATACCGGATAAACGAATACCCTCTTATACGAATAAAGCATCCCGGAACAGAATATTTCCCAGCCATAGACTCAATGTTAAAGATTCCCGCTCAATTGAATAATATTTCTTGGAACCGACAGTATTTAAAAATAAACCATATATTGTGTTTACTTTGTAGAAGTATATTAATTGTTAGATTTATTAACAGTTTAATATTTTAAACGGCATTATATAGTTGATGTAACCTCCAACAATGGTTGATTGATAGGGGAAAAATCACTTTGATTAAAGTTTAGTAATTAATTACTTTTCTGAAATTAAACACTGAATATCATTTCCACTAAAATTACAAGTTATCTTAGCTTAAAGAAAAAGTTTACAGACACTAATGAATCACTTCATTGCTTCTTCTGAATTGAAAAATTTAGGCACATTAGAATGGGGAAAAAATTAATAAATTGAAATTAATGAAAAGATAAGTCATTAAAAAATGCTTAGATAAAATAACAAAAAAATAAAGCAATAAAATGGAATATAAAAGCTTTGTTTTTAATTTTTCTGCTTAATTTGTTAGTAATTGTATGGAGAATAAAATTAATTACTTAGCCGAAAAAAGTTTTTGTACAATATTGCGCATGTAAGTAAAAGCTGAGAAAAATTCCCCACCTTGGATACAATACATTCAAGTTAATAAACATTTATTAATGTCACTACTTTTTAACTTATTTTCTTTTCCATGCCCTAATTTTAGAGTAAAAAAGCGCTTTCTACTTGGTTTACAAAAATGCGATTTAAAACCTTTCTCAGTTCAATTTCTTGTTCTCCCATCTGTTTACTAATCGCTATTTCAAGTGAAAATGACTGCTTAATATGACAATGTTGCATTTTTTAAATCTGTACATTAATAATGAAAATCGACATTTGTTGCATTCCACAAAATTGGAAGTCTGTACGTGTCGATTACTTCAACGAAAACGATCTAGCTGCAGCCATTTTACAATGCGACCATCTTCCACGGCAAATACAAGCGGAATGAACCGGTTTTGGAGCGATGGCTCGCCCGTGAATGGCGAAAACCGCGTCTGGAGTGGTGTCACTCCAATCGGGTTTCCGCATTCACGATGCGATGGAGTGGTCGAAAATTGGCGCGGTGCGATGGATTTCGGCCGGGTTGGATATCCAGCGCGTGGCGCGGAGCGCTCCAAATGGTTGAGGAGTTCGGCATTCACGAACCGGTTTTGGAGTGGTGTCGTGCCATTTGGAAGAATGGAGCGCCCGTGAATGGCCGCCCTAAGACCTAAAGTTTGACAAAAAATGAAAAAACTTCATTTTCGCGATTTTTTTAATTTTTGAATTGGATGTTTTCTTAATGTAATAGTGCGGAAAAGTAGCTAATTGTGAAGACAAAAAGAAGGAAAAAAGAATTATCGAAATCCATTGATATCTTCCAATCGACCATAAGGCCTAAAATTTGTCAAAATATGAAAAAAACTTCATTTTTGCGATTTTTTTTTGAAAAAATTTTGAATGAGATGTTTTCTTATTTTTTCACGCGGAAAAGTTGATAATTGTTAAGACAAAATGAGGGATAAAAAGGAGGAAAAAAATTATCGAAATCGATTTATATCTTCCGGTCGTGCCAAAAGCATACACTTTGACAAAATATGAAAAAACATAATTTTTGCGATTTTTTTATTTAATTTTTTGAGTTAGATGTTTTCGTAATACAATAGTTTGTAACGTTTACTAATATACCCTTAAAACATTGTGTTTTAATTTGTTTTTTTGTTCAGTTCATATCTTCCGGTTGCGCATTAACCCCAAGATTACACAAAATAATAATTAAAAAAAGTTACATTTTTACGCGTTTTTGGTTTCTGATGAATAATTTTTTGTGAAACAACTAGTATTTTTTGAGACAGGGTGACAATAAGACAGAAAAATAAACTACCACAGATTCAATCGATGTTATCCAGTTGCGAAAAGCCTTAGAAACTCTCATGCGCAGACGTCGGGCAGCAATCTAGGCAACGTCGCTCGCCTGGCAACGGCTCTCTTCCACTCCATCGCCGCCTTCCTAGGACCATGTCAGCTGTCTGCCTATATTGTTTTTTCAGTCTGCGTTTCTATTGTTACAAATCTTGTAAATAGTTGTTGTTTTTCCTGCCTTGCTTTATTTTCATTAGTTTTGGTTTTATCTGGCGACATGTTGCAAATGTATCTGAAGATATCACTTTTATCATCTGTATACCGGCCCTGAAACACTTTGCAGTTTTTACACTTGCCCTAACTTTAATAAGCGTGAAGACATTTTCGCGTGTTTTTTTTTTTCTTATCGCTAGAAGTTATGAATGAAACAAAATATTCCAGGTTTTTCTCGAATATTGTGGACATTTCTTTCCGTGTATAAATAGCTGGCCTTGAACACAAGTCAGTCAGTTGTTTTCAGATTTGATTCTGGTGACTCGTTTTATTCGCTATTCGCTTGGGCGAATGTTTGTTTTGCTTTTGTAATTGCTTAATTACTGTTCACGTTAGATACGTGGTGCTGAATTACTGTTGAGAGTACAGTGTAGTGTTTGCTGCCTAATTGCTGATGTTTAGCAATTGTTTTCTGCTCTTATTGTAAATAGTGTAAATACTTGTAAATAAATTTATAGTTACTTCCTCAAGATTGGAATGCTCATTTGAAGAAAGTTGAAGGTGCTACGGACTCGTTACAATTTTGGCGCCCAACGTGGGGCATCTTCAAGGACTTTCTTGGAATTATCTGTGAACTTGAACTTTTCTTCCTAAGGACTTTTTGAATTCGGAATTTTATGGTGATTACTCGAGCAATGGATGAACAACTGAAACAACTCCTTGATGCGATCAACGCTGTTAAAAGTGACCTCAAGAATGATATGGCGACTCTGGCTACTAATCAAGAACAATTAAAGAATGAGCTATCTACTAATCAAGAACAATTAAAGAATGAGCTGGCTACTAATCAAGAACAATTAAAAAAGGATCTAGCTGAAGAAATTAAAAGCGATCTAACGTCAATGAAAAGTTTGGTGGAAAGTAAATTTACCAATATGGAAAATAAAGTGGAGGCTCTAGAAGAGAAAGTTGACAGCGTTGAAGATCGAATTACCACAGTAGAAAATCACGTGGAAAAGAAAATTAAAGAAATTGAATCAAAGTTATCAGCATCCTCCAACAACTCAAGTGACTGTGTAGCTGCAGCTGGAACTTCGCGTCCATCCATCAAACTGGCCACGTTTGACGGGAAGACCTCGTGGAATATTTACAAGAAGCAGTTCCTCATCGTTGCAGAAGCAAACTCCTGGGACTCTTCCACGAAAGCCTGTCACCTTGCAGCCTCGCTGAGAGGGGATGCAGCTGACATACTACAGACCTTCCCAGAGGACAAGCACCGCGACTTCGATGCCTTATCATCGGCCTTGGAGCTTCGCTTTGGCGAAGCATGCCAAAAAGAACTCAGCCAACTCCAGCTGAAATCCAGACTCCAGAGGGCTGGAGAGACTCTACAAGTTTTTGCAGCAGACGTTGAGAGGCTTTCCCATCTCGCCTTCTCGGACTGTCCTTCGGGTGTTCGCGATAGCCTGGCCCTGAACTACTTCATAGATGGAGTGCGAAATCCAGAAATTCAGACGGCTCTCCGGATGGCGGACATTAAAGATCTTAAATCCGGTCTGGTCTACGCAATGAAGTTCGAGGCTGCACAGCAAACGTCCCGCAAGGATCGCCATTCAATCAGGGGCGTGGAAGTGCGTGCTCCGGATTCGAACTCAACTTGTCTCTTGGAAATTAAGCGACAAATCCAAGATCTCTCGGGGACCCTGAAGAAGATTACGGCTCACAAAGACCAAAGTAAACAACCACTGAAGTGCTGGAAATGTGGCGGTGAGGGCCACGTACGAAGGAACTGCGAAGCACCGCCAAGAAACAAGAGGGAAGGGTACCTCTTCCTCTCCAGCTCAGGAAAACTAAGCTATGGCAATCTCGCGGGGCGGAGGTCGCCAAATTGGAATGAGCCCCATCCCAAAGTCTTCCAGATTTCCTCAAGAAGTGGCGGCTGCAACGGACTCTTCATTTACGCATATGTGAATGGGTTTCCCTGCGAAATGATTGTGGACACAGGAGCCAACGTTACCATTATTAAAACTGATGTGGCTCATCAATTTGGTCTCAAGATCTTATGGACGCCGCCCTGCGTTACTCTTCAAACTGTGACAGGTGACAAAATCAAGATTGAAGGAAAAGTGAACTTAGAAATAATGTTCGGGAGTGCCACTTACCATCACACGGCATTCGTAGCTGACATTACAGATCCCTTCATTCTCGGACTGGACTTTTTGAGAAAATTTGATTTTTCTATTGACTTTAAAAATAATGAGCTGCACTCGATGAGGGAAGACATAGTGATTTTCAATACCGAAAATAACTTAAAATCCGCTCATCAAATAATAGCCCAAACAGATTTATCGATTCCCTCTAGATCAGAAGTACTAATACCTGGCTCCATCAAGGAAAATAACAGTTTTAAATTCGGCCTAATTGAATATCCTAACCAGAGTAATAGCCCAAAAGGAGTACTAGTGGCATCTACGCTTGTGGACCTTTCAAGGAATGCAGTTCCTGTGAGAGTCGCCAATGTAAGTGAAAGACCGAGGAATATTAAGAAAGGAGAAGTGTTGGCAACTTGTACTCCCGTAAACTGCATCATCAGAAGAATTGATTCCTCCTACGCTGTGTCTTCCGAGTCCTTGACTTCGAAATTAATTGGGAGTGCACCATTATCGAAGGATCAAAGAAACGCTGCGGAAAAATTGGTGGACAACTTCAAGCAGGTGTTTTCATCTACATCCGAGGATGTTGGTCGAACGAATTTAGCGCAGCATAGGATCGACACTGGAGATCATCCCCCTATCAAGCAGCATCCAAGACGACTACCGTTCGCCAAGAAGGAAGAGGTTGAGATCCTCGTAAAAGAGATGCAGGAGAATGACGTCATCGAACCCTCATCCAGTCCTTGGGCATCCCCTATCGTCTTGGTCCGAAAGAAAGACGGCTCCACCAGATTTTGTGTTGATTACCGACGCCTGAATGACATCACCAAGAAGGACAGTTACCCTCTTCCACGGATCGATGACACTCTGGACACCCTTTCCGGACACAAGTGGTTTTCGACCCTGGATTTAAAGAGCGGCTACTGGCAGGTGGAGATACACCCCGACGACCGAGAGAAGACGGCGTTTACAACCGGACAAGGCTTGTGGCAGTTTAAAGTGATGCCGTTCGGCCTCTGCAATGCACCAGCCACGTTCGAGCGTCTTATGGAGTCAGTGTTACGAGGACTTTCTTATGAATCCTGTCTTGTCTACTTGGACGACATCATCATCATAGGACGCAGTTTTGAGGAACATTTGGCTAATCTTAGGAAGGTGCTGCAAAAGCTTAAGGAAGCCAACCTGAAGTTAAGCCCGTCCAAATGTAATTTGTTCCGCCGTGAGGTGAACTACCTTGGTCACATTATCTCTTCTGAGGGTGTACGAACAGATCCAGATAAGGTATCCGCAGTCAAGAATTGGAGCCGCCCTGAAAATGTCCATCAGCTGCGTAGTTTCCTGGGGCTCTGCACGTACTACAGGAAGTTTGTGAAGGGTTTTTCCAACATTGCACGACCTTTGCATAAGCTGACGGAGAGCAAACAAAAATTTGAATGGTCCAAAGAATGCGAGGATGCATTTCTACAGCTGAAGGAGGCTTTAACATCAACGCCTATTCTCTCTTATCCTCAGCCTGAAAAATCCTTCATACTTGACACTGATGCGAGCCACGAGAGCGTTGGAGCTGTTTTATCTCAAGAAATAGACGGTAACGAACATGTCATCGCTTACTGGAGCAAATGCTTATCCAAGTCGGAGCGAAATTATTGTGTCACGAGAAAGGAATTGCTCGCCATAGTTAAAGCTGTAGAACATTTCCATCATTACCTCTACGGCCGTAAATTCCTGCTCCGGACTGATCATGCCTCTTTAACTTGGCTTTTGAATTTCAAGAATCCAGAGGGCCAGGTAGCCAGGTGGATACAGCGGCTCCAGGAATATGACATCGAGATTAAGCACCGAAAAGGTTTGTCACATGGTAATGCTGACGCATTATCAAGAAGACCTTGTTCCGAGAGCTGCCATTATTGCTCCCGAATTGAGAAACAGTACGGGACGACAATCCCTACTGCCTGTCAAGTTACTGCTACTTCATCACCTTCAGATCCTGATCCATGGAGTGACGACCAATTAAGAAAAGATCAGCTTGAAGACCCAGACCTAAAGCCTATCATAGAGTTAATGAAAAAAGACAGTCGGCGACCTAGCTGGCAAGACATTTCTATCTACAGTCCTGCAACGAAAAGATACTGGGCTCTATGGAAATCTCTCCAGTTGCGAAATGGCGTCCTGTATCGGAAATGGGAATCTGACGATGGTAAAGCATTCAAATGGCAGTTACTCCTTCCCAGATCAAGAATTCCAGACGTTCTAAAGGAATTGCATAGTAGTCCAACTGGAGGACACTTTGGTATCTTGAAAACCCTCCACAAGGTTCGAGAGCGCTTCTTCTGGAGCAAGACGAAGGATGACGTAGAGAAGTGGTGTCATTCTTGTGATGCCTGTGCTGCCCGTAAAGGACCGAAGAGAAGAAGCCGCGGGAAGCTACATCTTTACAACGTAGGAGCTCCTTTCGAACGAATCGGGATCGACATTCTTGGTCCTCTACCGAAAACTACTGATGGGAACAAATACATTCTCGTTTCCATTGACTATTTTACCAAGTGGCCCGAAGCATATTCCATTCCGGATCAAGAAGCTACCACTGTAGCAGAGACTCTAGTCCAGAATTGGATCTCGAGATATGGGACACCCTTGCAGATCCATTCCGATCAGGGGAGAAACTTCATCTCGGCTGTGTTTAAGGGCCTATGTAAAATCCTCAAAATTGAGAAAACTCGAACGACACCACTACACCCACAATCGGACGGCATGGTGGAGAGATTTAACAGGACAATTCTTAATAATCTCTCGCTTATGGTCTCCAAAAATCAACAGGATTGGGACAAGAAACTTCCTCTGTTCCTGCTGGCCTACCGCAGTGCTGTCCACGAGACCACCGGATATTCCCCATCACAGATGCTCTTCGGCCGAGAGCTTCGGCTACCTTGTGATCTCGTCTTCGGTCTCCCTCCAGATGCGCCTTCATCGCCTGAGGAATACGTCCAGGATCTCCAGGCCCGGTTGGAAGACGTTCATCACTTCGCACGGGAGCGAATCAACATCGCGACGGAGAAAATGAAGACCCGATACGACACAAGGTCCACTGGCCATGACTTTCAAGAAGGTGACAAGGTATGGCTATGGAATCCCATCCGACGTAAAGGTCTATCACCCAAATTGCAGTCGCATTGGGATGGACCCTACACAGTCCTCCACCGGCTGAACGACGTCGTAGTGAGGATCCAGAAGTCATCGCATTCAAAACCCAGAGTTGTACATTATGATCGGCTAGCCCCATACTATGGCCATAGTTCGTAAAATAAATCTAAAGCTACCATGGTAATTTGTTTGTAAATTTTGTAAATAACTTTTGCCTTTAATTGTTTGTAATATTACCTTATTAACGTTATTATTTCTTTCATGTTCTCATTATTATTGTTTATCATGTTTATGATTGGTCATCATGTAATGTGTGCATCTGTAAGTTTTCCCTTGTTTCCTTTCTGGGGATTGTACTGCCCGGGACGTGCAGTCCTTGGGAAGGGGGCAATGTTACAAATCTTGTAAATAGTTGTTTTTTTTCCTGCCTTGCTTTATTTTCATTAGTTTTGGTTTTATCTGGCGACATGTTGCAAATGTATCTGAAGATATCACTTTTATCATCTGTATACCGGCCCTGAAACACTTTGCAGTTTTTACACTTGCCCTAACTTTAATAAGCGTGAAGACATTTTCGCGTGTTTTTTTTTCTTATCGCTAGAAGTTATGAATGAAACAAAATATTCCAGGTTTTTCTCGAATATTGTGGACATTTCTTTCCGTGTATAAATAGCTGGCCTTGAACACAAGTCAGTCAGTTGTTTTCAGATTTGATTCTGGTGACTCGTTTTATTCGCTATTCGCTTGGGCGAATGTTTGTTTTGCTTTTGTAATTGCTTAATTACTGTTCACGTTAGATACGTGGTGCTGAATTACTGTTGAGAGTACAGTGTAGTGTTTGCTGCCTAATTGCTGATGTTTAGCAATTGTTTTCTGCTCTTATTGTAAATAGTGTAAATACTTGTAAATAAATTTATAGTTACTTCCTCAAGATTGGAATGCTCATTTGAAGAAAGTTGAAGGTGCTACGGACTCGTTACACTATGTAGTAATCGCAGTGTACTATTATTTAGTTCAATCTAGCTGTTTTGATTTTGAAAACCTTGTAGTCTTCTGTAATGATGTAGTTTCCTGCTGTGTGTGAACTCTGTGATTTAACAAAAAGTTATGTAATAACAAGACAAATACACTAATAACAAACAAATATTTGGCTGCCCCACTTTTGGTACTCCAAAAGAACTGCCATTAAACAAGCCGTCCACTGGCAAGGGCATCATTAGGTGCTGTACTCAAGGAAGGTTCAATTTGGCACTAGAAATTAATAATGGTGTCTTCGCCAGCAAGCAGTTACTGTCTAATCTTTTATCGTAAAACCTTCCTCGCATTTGCGCATCCCTGAGGTCTCTTCGGATTTTCTCAAAATAGGGGGGGGGGGGAATGCGAAGTAACATTCAACAGGAAGTAAGAAGCGAAAGCACCGGCAAGTGCGTCTCCTTATCCTATCACCCCTTTTTCAAATGGAAGTGATCCTGACTGCCAGGCGCGCAATATGCAGACAGACAGTAGATTGATGGCAATTCTTTGGAGTCCCAAAAGTGGGGCAGCCAAATATTTGCTTGTTATTAGAGTATTTGTCTTGTTATTACATAACTTTTTGTTAAATCACAGAGTTCACACACAGCAGGAAACTACATCATTACAGAAGACTACAAGATTTTCAGCTAGATTGAATTAAATAATAGTACACTGCGATTACTACAAAGAAACGCAAACTGAAAAAACAATATAGGGGTCATTCCACGTCAAGTGATCCAAAATCTGAGAAAAATTTTACCTTACATTTTTGTATTTCTTTCACATTTGGCTCATCAATTGTACCCCTTGAGGTAATCAAAAGTGTCAATTTTTGGATTTTTATCTCTATTATTTTTTCATTTATGAGACTTTGAACTTTGGAAAAACCCTCGTTTTTCCATAGACAAAGGAACATAAAAAGGACCATAACTCGGCACCAAATATAGATAGAACGATTTGGTAAATGGCATTTTAAAGTACGTTAGTTGCCGCTTAATCTGATATGCAACATGACTAATTTGATAAAAATTTTCTTTTTCAAAAAATGAAATTTAAATTTCAAATTTAAATTTCTCGAAAAACATATAATGAATTTTTTTGAAAAAATTCTCAAAAATTCTTGAGTATTTCATCTATGTTTGTACAAATTTTTAGATTGGGATCTCAATGGGATCATATTTTTTTGAATTTTTGAATAAAACTGTGTAGGAAAAAAATTATATTTTTTAGATTCTATTTATTTAAATACTAAGTTATCTTGCTTGTGATGGTCTAAAAACTAGTAAACAAACAAGAATATGTTTAAAGTGAGCTAGCATGAGCTTATAGATTTTCAGGTTCACCCCCCCTCTCCCCTTCCTCCCCCGCACAACCACTCTTTTTTAATTCAAAACTGTTTAAAAAAAAACTCTTTGATACAAAATGAATATTAAAATTATTTAAAGTGGGGAAATGGGTTTCCTTATAGCTAGACAAAGTATCCCCCTCCCCACCCAAATATACCATTCACACTGTACTAATGTGACGTCTAACCTGGGGATTGAGTTGAGGATTATTTTCACCCTAGGTACATATATTGTTTTCAGACGAATTGTTTCTTTTTTGATCCAAACTTCAAAGTGTACTTCCATTCAATATCTGAAATTTAACTTTATGATTCATTTCATCTTCTACTCCAGCACCAATCTTCAATTTTGAAGGGAGGAAATAAATGGGTCGCCCCAAGATCATAGCAAACAGCAAAATAGCACTGTTTCTCCTTGTTCTCATTGTTTTTTCTATTCTTTTCGCAAAAAACTGAAAATAAATCAAAATAACAGATCATATGTCTGTGTCCCCATAATTATCTTTCCACATTATCTAGTGTGCAGCTGTTATTTATTTTTTTTTTAATTGTTTGTGTTCTTTTTCATTTTGTTGTAAAGGAAAGTGATGCAGCAAGATATATCTGTATACATATATTACACAAACACTGCTTTTTTGAGCACAACCTCACATGTTGTTTAACTTCTTTACAGATTGCTCCCCCCCCCTTACCCTACCTTCCCACTCCAAACTTTTTTTTTTATCATCCCGCCTAACCCCATTTCAAAGCCTTAGTCTCTACTGATGTCTGGTAGTGTTTCAGTTTGTTCTGTTTGTTACTCTTTCCTATTAGCACATGAGCTTTGTCCAATAAGAGAAAGGAAAGGCAGTGATGGGGGGACTGACAGATAACGTGACACTTTGATTTCTTTTCAGTTTTGTGTGAAAATAATGGGAAAACATTATGAGAACAAGGGAAAACAGTGCTATTTTGCTGTTTGCTATGATCTTGGAGCGACCTATTTATTTCCTCCCTTCAAAATTGAAGATTGGTGCTGGGGGAGGGGATGAAATGAACCATAAGTTTAAATTCAGATATTGAAATGTAGTACACTTTGTGAAGTTCGGATTGAAAACGAAACACTTCGTCTGAAAAACAATATATACCTAAGGGGAAAATAATCCTCAAATCAATCCCCAGGTGAGACGTCATATTAGTATAGCGTTAATGGTATATTTGGGTGGGGGAAGGGTTGTACTTTGCCTTGTTGTAAGGAAGCCCATTTACCAACTTTAAATAAGTTTACTGTTCATTTTGTCTCAAAGAAGCTTTTTTTTAGCATTTTAAACAGTTTGGGGGAAAAATGGTTGGGTCAGGAAGGAAGGGAGGGGGAGCTGACCAATCTACAAGTTAATGCTAGCTCACTTACCTAGAGTAAAAATAACAGTCAATTCGATACCCAGGTTAGACGTCATAATTGTACAGCGTTAATGGTATATTTGGGTGGAGGAGGGAGATACTTCGTCTAGTTATAAGGAAACTCATTTACCAACTTTAAATAAGTTTACTATTCATTTTGTATCAAAGAGTTTTTTTTTTTTTAAACATTTTGAACAGATTTGAATTAAAAAAGAGTGGTTGTGCGGGGGAGGAAGGGGAGAGGGGGGTGAACCTGAAAATCTATAAGCTCATGCTAGCTCACTTTAAACATATTCATGTTTGTTTACTACTTTTTAGACCATCACAAGCAAGAGAACTTAGTATTTAAATAAATAGAATCTAAAAAATATCATTTTTTTCCTATACAGTTTTATTCAAAAATGCAAAAAAATATGATCCCATTGAGATCCCAATCTAAAAATTTGTACAAACATAGATAAAATACACAAGAATTTTCGAGAATTTTTTCAAAAAATTTCATTATATGTTTTTCGAGAAATTTAAATTTGAAATTTAAATTTCATTTTTTGAAAAAGAAAATTTTTATCAAATTAGTCATGTTGCATATCAGATTAAGCGGCAACTAACGTACTTTAAAATGCCATTTACCAAATCGTTCTATCTATATTTGGTGCCGAGTTATGGTCCCTTTTATGTTCCCTTGTCCATGGAAAACCGAGGGTTTTTCCAAAGTTTAAAGTCTCATAAATAAAAAAATAATAGAGATAAAAATCCAAAAATTGAGACTTTTGATTACCTCAAGGGGTACAATTAATGAGCCAAATGTGAAAGAAATACAAAAATGTAAGGTAAAAAACGTTGGATCACTTGACATGGAATGACCCTTAGGCAGACAGCTGACGTGGTCCTAGGAAGGCGGCGATGGAGTGGAAGAGAGTCGTTGCCAGCCGAGCGACGTTGCATGAATGCTGCCCGACGTCTGCGCATGAGAGTTTCTACGGCTTTTCGCAATTGGATAACATCGACTGAACATGTGGTAGTTTGTTTTTATATCTTATTGTCAGTCTGTCTCAAAAAATACTACGGTTGTTTCACAAAAAATTATTCATCAAAAACCAAAAACGCGTAAAAATGTAACTTTTTTTATTATTATTTTGGGTAATTTTGGGGTTAATGCACGACCCGAAGACATTAACTGATCAAAAACAAATTAAAACACAATGTTTTAAGGCCATATTAGTAAACGTTACAAACTATTGTATTACGAAAACATCTAACTCAAAAAATCAAACAAAAAATCGCAAAAATGATGTTTTTTCATATTTTGTCAAAATTTATGCCCTCGGCACGACCGGAAGATATTAATCGATTTCGATAATTTTTTTCCTCCATTTTATCCCTCTTTTTGTCTTCATAATTATCAACTTTTCCGTGCGAAAAAAATATGAAAACATCTCATTCAAAATTTTTTCAAAAAAAATCGCAAAAATGAAGTTTTTTTCATATTTTGTCAAATTTTAGGCCTTATGCGCAATTGGAAGATATCAATGGATTTTGATATTTTTTTTCCTTCTTTTTGTCTTCACAGTTAGCTACTTTTCCGCACTATTACATTATGAAAACATCCAATTTAAAAATTTAAAAAAAAATCGCGAAAATGAAGTTTTTTCATTTTTTGTCAAACTTTAGGCCTTATGCGCGATCGGAAGATATCAACCGATTTCGATATTTTTTTTTTCCTTCTTTTTGTCTTCATAATTCGCAACTTTTCCACGCTGTTACAAATTCGAAATAAAAAAAAGTGTTTTTTCGGCCCACCCTATTACATATATATCAAATGAAAGCTATTTTTTTCTGAATCTGAAAAACTTAGTTTGCCTATGTAAAAGTGGCCCAGTGGCCACAACATGGTTGCAAACAGTTGCGATGGGGAAAGCATTTCTGCACCCATCGAGTATTTTAATGGAAGCTTATTTTATTTTCAATCTGAAAAACTAAGGATGCCTAAGCACTAGTGGGCATAAGCAATTGTTGTCAGCTGTTAAAGATTGGAAAGAATAAGAGTTGGCGTTTTACACCACTCATCCGACATGTGCGTCCATAAGCTCAAATTTTTTTGCATTGAAAAAGGCGTTCCTTGTAATGCCGAAACACGTGTCTGCAGTATCCCTGCTTATTTTTGCCTCCTTAACGTTATAATTTTCGCTACAAGGATGGCGATTATCGGCTGCACGAAATTTTGTAGCCATTGCGCATGCGTCTATTGATATATTTTTCTCAACCAGCGGTGCAAAAAGTAGTAGAAACGAACTTCAAATAAAACTCGATAACTCGACACCTTAATGGAACGCGATAATGTGTCGAGTTAAGCGGATGTCAACTTACCAAGGTTTCATAATTTGTTATGTTGGGGCTTTTCAACTATTTTATGTTTCAAAAAATTCCATGTTGTTCGCAATAAAAATACTACGTAGGGTAAAGTGGGGTAATTGTGTATACCTGTTTTGACTAAATTCAATTTCTTCAGTCTCTGGTGGGGAGGGGGTTACTCAGAATTTTATTTTTTTACATCATCTTTTAGCGGCGTTTTTCTAGATTACAAATCACCCAAAGAATTTAAAAAAATCTGGTATGGACCCCACACTACTTCCTTTTACGTGCAAATTTCTTGGTAGTTCCCTTAAGTGTTAAAAAAAGTGCTTCGATTGAGCAAGGTAACAATTCAAACATTTACACACCTAATCTGCCACGAATCAATGCAAAAAATGTTTTACAATGGTTAATTTTCTAAATATTGCCGATTTTAACATCAGTCAGTGAATTTTTCGTAAAATATCGCCAATAGCGCCAAGTTGAACCCAAATTAAAAAAATATTTTTTTCGCCAAATTTGTCGCCAACTTGGCGTCAAAAATTTGGCGACAAAAAGCTTGGCGAAATACCGCCAAGTGGTCGTGCCAATTCATATCACTTGAGTCTGCATTGAAATTAACACTGATTTACCCCCAAAAAGGGGTAAAACACCCCCTTGGCAACATTCAAATGCAACCACAAGGGGAGGTGCACAACTAGACCATCCTCAGAGCCTACATACCAAGCTAGAAGCTTCTTCGGCATATAGTTTTTGAGTTATGCGACCCACATATATACATACATACATCCGCACACACGTACATACAGACGTCACGAGAAAACTCGTCGTAATTAGCTCGGGGGTGGTTGAAAAAGATTTTTCGGCTGCTTATATGTTGGTAGGTACATATGCACATGTTGGTAGGTACATATGCACGTGCTGATAGGTCGAAAAAACTACGGAACATTCATTCGGGGGTGAGCAAAATCAAAATTTAGACTCAAATTTCAGTGATTTTTTTTTTCGCGATCACAATACTTCCATTACTACGTAAAAGGAAGTAAAAACTATTTTTTTCATGGTTGTATTGCTATTGCTATGTTTTTAAAACCACCTCCGAAGTACACATTTGCCACACAAGTTGGGGCAACTGTGTACGCCGCATAAAAATCCTATACAATTCAGTGTTTTGCTGTTGGGCCAAATAAGTACAAAGGAGCAGTTAAGGACAAAAAATTTTGTGTATGATTTTTTTATTTCCAAATATTCCAGTGGAAGCTATGCACTTTTTTTGTTGCCCACCTTCTGTCCTCTCTTAATTGGCACAGTTTACAAAGGTGAAAACAAAGTACAAAGCACAGGAGTAAAAGGTAACAAGAAGTTCTGTCAAGAACTAAACGAGCCTACTTTCCCGTACATCGACATCGGCAATCTAGCATCTAATCAATATTCTCTTGAATATCAGAAACTGAAAATTATGTCAAACATACCTTTATAACACTTAAAGCTGATTTCTAAAAGCAAAATATACCCCTCTCATCAGATGAAATGGACACGTAAAAAGTAAATAAACGAGTAAATAAAGTTTTGTCGCACCTTTTAAAGAATGTAACTGCTATAGTTCTTCCGTAGAAAAATTTCACAATCGTTTTCAAATGAAAAAAAAAATAATAAAATAAATAAAAGTACAAAGAACATCAAAACACATTTTATCGAAGAAAGAAAAAAACCTCGTTCGTTAATAAAATGTCTCGAATTTTATTTTTAATCCGTTGCCAGTTGTTAAATATAAGTAAAGAATAAAATGCTCTCGTGAATGAACAATTTTTGTAATCAAAAAAAAAAAAAAATATCGTCTGCCAAAAAAAATAAATAAATAAATAAAAATAATGATAAATTAAACAAAAAAAATTAATAAATAAACAAAAAATCGTCTGCCTAGTCAGTCATTTTTTTCTGAGCCTGCATTTCCGCCATGTTTGCGGAGTCGGAGTCGGAATCAGAGTCCTCACAGAAGATTTTTCAGAAAAGTACTTAACATACATTTTTTATCAAAACTGTTTTCTTACAAAGTTAGTTTGAAGGAAATCCGCCTTTAAGTTTAGAATCAACATTCAATTTAAATTTCCCAGTAGGCGCTCATGTTAAAAATTTTTCTGAACGGTTCATCATTGAACGAAAAATGGTTCAAATTGAAAAGTGAAATATGGGAACGAGTCTCTCCGAGATCTTTCGAACAAAAAAAGTTTATTCAATTCAGACGGTTCACTTAAAAGTTATTAGGTGGAGAAAGGTTGCTTGAACGGTTCAATGTTGAACGAAAAAATGTTCAAATTGAAAATTTAAATACGGTAATGAAGTATCCTTGCCGATATCTTTCGAACAAAAAAAAGTTTGTTTAAATCGGATTGTT
This sequence comes from Uloborus plumipes, assembly GCA_038373865.1. Taxonomy (NCBI): domain Eukaryota; kingdom Metazoa; phylum Arthropoda; class Arachnida; order Araneae; family Uloboridae; genus Uloborus; species Uloborus plumipes. The sequence continues at coordinate 28,000 of JAXGGA010002359.1, read as the reverse complement.
CACTCAAAAGTTATTAGGGGTGAGAGCTTGTTTGAACGGTTCAATGTTGAACGAAAAAATTGTTCAAATCAAAAATGTAGGTACGGGAATGAAGTATCCTTGAAAAGATCTTTCGAACAAAAAAAAGTTTGTTCAAATCGGACTGTTCATTCAAAAGTTAGTATCGCGGGACCGGTTATTTGAACGGCTCAAAGTTGAACCAAAAATTGTTCAAATCAAAAAATCAAATATGGGAATGAGCTGTACTCGCCGAGATCTTTTCAACAAAAAAAAGTTTGTCCAAATCGGAATGTTCATTCAAAAGTTATTAGGGGGGACAGACAGACAGAGTCGGTCGGTACGACAGACCGACCGACACACAAATTCCCCATTTCAATACCCTACTTTCAAATTTTTAATTTTTCGATATTCATTTCACCTCTTTATTTTTTTAACTTGGCGATATTTTTTGGACTTGGCGTTATTTTTTTTAACTTGGCGATTTTTTTTGGACTTGGCGATATTTTTTAGATGCATTAAGCTACTTTTAATACTTTTTTCGTCTTTCTTTTATTTTTAACGGGAAAGTAGGCTAAAAAAGGTCTTTAAGAGAAAAATTGATAAGAACATGGCAAAATTTGTATCTTGGAAGGTAAAAAAAAAATCTGGTATGGACCCCACACTACTTCCTTTTACGTGTAATTTCTTAGTAGTTGCCTTAAGTGTTAAAAAAAGTGCTTGGAGTGAGCAAGGTAACAATTCAAATATTTACTCCCCTAATCTGCCACGAAACAATGCAAAAAATATTTTACAATGGTTAATTTTCTAAATATTGCTGATTTTAATATCATTCAGTGAAATTTTCGCAAAATATCGCCAATAGCGCCAAGTTGAACCCAAATTCAAAAAATAATTTTTTCGCCAAATTTGTCGCCAACTTGGCGATATGTCGCCAAGTTGGCGTCAAACACTTGGCGACCAAAAGCTTGGCGACATATCGCCAAGTGGTCGCGCCAATTCATATCACTTGAGTCTGCATTGAAATTAACACTGATTTACCCCAAAAAAGGGGTAAAACACCCCCTTGGGAACATTCGAATGCAACCACAAGGGGAGGTGCACAACTAGACCATCCTCAGAGCCTACATACCAAGCTAGAAGCTTCTACGGCATATAGTTTTTGAGTTATGCGACACACATACGCACATACATCCGCACATACATCCGCACACATCCGCACACACATCCGCACATACGTATATACAGACGTCACGAGAAAACTCGTCGTAATTAACTCGGGGGTGGTTGAAAAGGATTTTTCGGCTGCTTATATGTTGGTAGGTACATATGCACGTGCTGACAGGTCGAAAAAACTACTGTACATTCATTCGGGGGTGAACAAAATCAAAATTTAGACTCAAATTTGAGTGATTTTTTTTTCGCGATCACAATACTTCCTTTACTACGTAAAAGGAAGTAGTTACTCAAATTTGAGTCTAAATTTTGATTTTGCTCACTCCCCGAGTGAATGTTCAGTAGTTTTTTCGACCTGTCAGCCTTTGCATATGTACTTACCAACATATAAGCAGCCGAAAAATCCTTTTCAACCACCCCCGAGTTAATTACGACGAGTTTTCTCGGCGGATGTATGTGCGTATGTGGGTCGCATAAATCAAAAACTATATGCCGTAGAAGCTTCTAACTTGGTATGTAGGCTCTGAGGATGGTCTAGTTGTGCACCTCCCCTTGTGGTTGCATTTAAATGTTCCCAAGGGGGTGTTTTACCCCTTTTTTGGGGTAAATCAGTGTTAATTTCAATGCAGACTCAAGTGATATGAATTGGCGCGACCACTTGGCTATATGTCGCCAAGCTTTTGGTCGCCAAGTGTGTGATAAATGATAAAAACATCGTGACGTTTGCCTATGAAAAACGAGCTAGATAAAACGTTACAGCCTACTTGGCGAATAAGAGGAGATCACTGACTGCTTGTGAGCTCTTATTGGCTCCACCCGTAGTGACGTCAGTGCCAAGTTAAGTTTATGATAATGTAATTCACTTTCAGTAGCGATTGCAATTCGAAGCGATTGCAATGGTGTTTCACTTGAATCCCTGCCTAAAACTGGCCTACAGGTTAATCCGCAAAGTAACTATTTACCGCCGATTCATTAGTGCATCGCTAATTTTAAAATTTAAAAGTTTAGGTGATGGGAGCCTGGAAATATATTTTTTTAAAAATTGGGGTACTCAGGACTAAATATATTCTATCAATAAAACTGCGGTTTGCATGCCGCATAATTGTTTGACGTAGTCAGTACATTTTTTTCTAATGCTAGAAAATCCACCGACTCAAGCTCGCCGACTCAAGCTCGATCGAACTCAAGCTCTTGCGAATGAGAGCCCAGCGTCTTACCGCTAGGCCACTCTACCGGCGAGCTACTGTGGCCTAATAAACATCAAATCGCAAGAGTGTGCCCGTGAAATTTGAAATTCAATTCATGGGCAAAGAAGGTGCGCATGAACGGAATTCTAAAGATTTCCCTCAATTTCTTCAGGATTCTGTTCTAAAACCCCGCATCATGGGACCATGGGACCACCAGGGAGGTGTACCCTTTCCAAAAAAAAAAAAAAAAAAAATCAAAATCGGCCTATTCAGTAAAAAGTTATGCGTGGGCATACATTAAATATATATATATATATATATATATATACCGGTCGAGCAGAGAACCTCCTCCGTTTTTTCGTCGGTTAAAAAGGAAGTAGTGTGGGACCCATACCAGATTTTTTGAAACTATTTAAGCAATTCTAAAAAAAATATTTTGAGCATTAGCACTCACAAAAAAAAAAAAAAGATTGAAATCAGGACAGATTTGAAGTCTTATTCAAACTTATTTGCCCATATATAATGATAAGGTTTCCCACTTGCGCGACTAAAACCTTCTAGGATTCATTGATTGTTATCAACATTTAAATATGAAAAATCCGAGTTACTTCAAATGTCTGCAATTTAAAGTTCTTTTGCAGTGTATTTATGACAGCGTACAGCGCGCGCGTGGCTTTTTTTCTTCTCAGAAGAGACGTACCGTATTGTGCATGTTACAGCATACAGCATAAACTGAAATTTTCATCAAATGTGCAGTAAGCCGTTCATATCTGGATTAGTTTGCAAATTTAATGACGCGATAATATAACGCAACCATGTTGTTTATCTCGCGAGGCTTGGCTACTTTGATTTGGCGAAGTTTGAGCCGGCGCAACTGTATTGAAGCCAAATGTGCTGCGAAGCTTATCATTTTGTGATTTCGCATTGTCGTCAGGTAGCTTAGCCACAACCATTCTTCCATGATTTTAATGTGAACATTAAAAGGCAAGAAATATAATGTCTTTCGCACCATCTCTTTGAAGTGATTACAATCTAACAGTGACCCTCAAATAATCAAGATTTCACTGGCTGGGAGGTTTGGTAAATTTCCCGATTGTTGCCAAATTTTACGGCGCCAAATACGAAAAGTAACTGAATAGCGGTGTTACCGAAAATGTCAGAATGGAACTATTATTGTTAAAAATTTAGTGATGGCGGCATTGAATACATGCTTTTAACATACAATAAAATACTCTTTAGACTGCGAACAACTGCTGTTCCTTACCCAGAGCGTTTTCTTTTTCTTTGATTTGGAGAAAGTAGTGTTTCACTGGCTGGGAGGTTTGGTAAATTTCCCGACTGTTGCCAAGCTTTACGACGCCAAATACGAAGAGTAACTGAATAGCCATCACTAATTTTTTTAACAATAATAGTTCCATTCTGACATTTTTGGTAACACCCAATTTTAAGGAATTCAACTGAATAAATTTAAATTCCCTCCGACCCCTCTGAACTAAAATTATTCTATCCTTTAGTTCAAATGCGCTTCACAACCTTTTAAATTCCACTTAAAGTCATGTTAAAGTTTAAATCAATTCGCCAAATAAATATAAAAGACAGAAAGTTAAGTAAGTAACAGGAGATATTAATTAATCAAATTGAATAAATTTTCAAGGCTTAAATCTATACGCTACTTTAAACCACAAAGTAACTTCAGGGCCAAAACAGCAGCTGATTTGGAAAATGGCTCTAGTGTTTCAGTTTTGCGTACAGAGTTAGGCCTTGAAAACTGACTAAATTTGATTAATTAATATCTCCTGTTCTAATTAACGGACAGAAGCTTGCTAAAAACTTTTTTTTTTCAGAAAAATAAACCCTTTCCAGCGATATATAATGTTTTAGGGTGGGGGAAGGTTTTCTCCCCTCAATTATGGCGGATACACCCAAAAAAAAAAAAGACTAATTAATTAATTTAAAAATAACCAATTCGAAATTTAAAATTTGGTCTTTGAGTTGCATTTTACTGGGATACGTTCGAATTTTTGTGCCAAGTTTCAGGTCTGTAGGTGCTGTGGGGGCTTCTGGCCAGTGGTTACAAACGTACAAACGAACAAACGAGCACCGTCATCTTTATATATATAGATTATTATTATTATTGTTATTTTTTTTGGCAGACGATTTTTTTTCTTTTTGCAACAAACATTTTTCATTCACGAGGGCATTTTATTTTTTATTTATATTTAACAACTGGCAGCGGATTAAAAGTGAAATTCGAGACCTTTTATTAACGGACGAGTTTTTTTTTTCTTTTTTCTTTCTTTGATAAAATGTGTTTTGATGTACTTTGTACTTTTAATTTTTTTCAAAACGACTGAGGAATTCTTCTGCGGAAGAACTGTAATAGTTACATTCTTTAAAAGGTGCTGCAAAAACTTTATTTATTCATTTATTTACTTTTAATGTGTCTATTTCATCTGATGAGGGGGGTATATTTGGCTTTTAAAAATCAGCTTTAAGTGCTAAAAATTTTTAGTCTCAGATAATCAAGAGAATAATGATCAGATGCTAGAAAGCCGATGTCGATGTACGGGAAAGTAGGCTCGTTTAGTTCTTGACAGAACTTCTTGTTTTGTATCGTGCTACTCACTACTCTACTTTTTTTTTTAAGTATTGCGCTACTCTACAAACTACTAAAAAATGTAGCTACTACAGTAGTTTCGCTACTTGTAGCGCGCTAGTTCCGACCACTGGTTGAAACAATGGAACCTAGGTAAGATGACACCAGCTTAACTCGACATATTTTCGTGGTCCCTTGAGCTGTCGAGTTACCGAGGTTCCACCGTACTTAGCTAAATACATCATCAAACGGGTAGAGCTTTCTCTCTACGTTGTGTATTCAGCATTGGAAACGAAAACGATCATTTCATTCTTCCTGGCATTGAAATTGACTATTGCTCAAAAAAGTTTCTCCCCGTACTTCTCGCTTTGAAATTCGGGTTATGTGCTGTCATGGTGATACACAAAAAGTGTCAAATGTTTTAACAATTTGTTTCCTGGATGTCCGCTTATTTAATGCGTTTCAACCAAGGTAAGTGTCATTTTATCTGTCGTTCCCACTATTGCACTTTTGCTGTTTTAAAAAGAATTGATAAATGATCTGTTACGAGCTGTAATGCAGGTGGCATATTCTCAGAGAGTTGAAGATTTCTTTTAAGTAGAAAGTGATAACTTAATGACTTATGTGCTCTTTCACAAATGGAGGTTCAGGTAAGAAAGCTCATTAAATAATCATCTTTTACTTCTGAAGTTTGTTAAGCGTCAACTTTCTCGGTTTTGGAAAACTAACAACTTTCTTGTTGCGGGAGTTTGAAATTTTTTAAATTATCCAGTAGTGGATCAAATACAAAAGCGTACTAATGCATGAACAGGAATCTCTAATGAATTAAACAAGCGTTTCACAAGACATTATTTCTCTTGCTGTTTTTTAAAGAAGATTTTTTTAATTGCATTGCATATTAAAAATAAAAACTTACAGAAGGTGTCTCTTTGAAAAGTGTCTTAATTTCTAGATTTTAACTTATGTTTTAGAAGCATGGTTATATCGTACATGTGGGCTTCGATAATTGCATGTAGTGTCCTAAAGTTTCAATCTATTTACATCCTAAAGCTCTTTCAAATGCAGAAAATTTAACTGATTTTAGCCTACGCTACTAAAATCAATTTATTTTATGCTTAATTTAAATTAGCTACGTATCACTACTTGTACCTTCAGTTAACACTGTATTTTAGACCTTCCAGCATCATAATAGATGTAGAAATAAGCTACAAAAACTGGTGCATTAAAATACAGATTTTAATGAATTAATCAAGTGTTTTATTTGTAGTTGTTTCTCATAATATTTTTTGCCATCAAAATTTCGATTAACTTTGAAGATTAGAATACGTAGGTTTTCTTTTTTTTTTAAATTACATCTGTTTGAGGTTTCAATTTCTGGTATCTTGTAAAATATTGAAATCATTTCGAAAGTTAGAAGCTATTTTAACTGATGTCAATTTAAATCAGCTTTTTCTTATTTTTTATTATCGAAATATTTCAGATTTTAAATCAGGCTTTTGTTTTTAGATTATTATTTTTTTTTAAATTTGTAAATTCATCTTAAGTATCTTTTTTTTCTTTTTGTCTTTTCTAAAAAGAAACTTCATTTGGAAAACGTAAAATATAATTTACAAACTTTTAAATTCTCTGAGATTCAGAAACATTTTCATGGATGTGAGTGATTTTTGTTTACAATCTTCTGAGACAATTTTCAAATCTTATCTTAACCTCTTCCCGGCTTTTCCCGAGCTAGACTCGGACAAGCGAAATGTTCCATTCTGGCTCATTCCGAGTGTGGCTCGGGCACTGAAAATTAACACTGCACAACCAGTCTTTCCCGAATTATTCCACATGTCCCTTTTATGGTTTCGGATGCTTTTATTTACTATTGTTGCTACTAGATAACATAACTATACAGTGTTTTGAGCTGTAGATTTAAGATAAGAGTAGGCGCGAACTCCAAAGTATAATGATTTCTGCCACACAGAAAGCCAACTTTACAGGTAAATACTCATTTATTACTCATTTATTTAAATAGATATTTTTACATTTATTTTTAGGAAATGTTGCACGCGAATGATGCTATTATGTTTAAAAATATATGTATGTATGAAAATAAGCAAAAAAAAAAAAAAGACATTTTTTGATCCGTAATCCCGAAATTACTCATTTATTTAAATAGATATTTTTACATTTATTTTTAGGAAATGTTGCTTGCGAATGATGCTATTATGTTTAAAGATATGTATGTATGTATATATATGTATGTATATATATATGTACGTAAAAAGATATGTATGTATGAAAATAAGCATAAAAAATGACATTTTTTGATCCGTAATCTCGAAATAAAATGAGCCTGGAAGGGGTTAATTTCCTAAGCATGAAAAATTTCTGAATGTGTGAATATGCGTGTGTGTAGTGTAATCTAATATATATTACATGCAATTTAGACGAAATAATGTTAAACAATCCGTTAACCATTTAAAAGTGGTTTTTGAACCTGCTCCGAAACAACAAACTGCTGCTCCAAAATTCAATCGAATCCGCTCCCAAACTGCTCCGGAAATTGATTTTGGATTTTACACCCCTGCAATCCTTCTCTGTTAGCTTATATTTCTATTAGAAGCATATTTCGGCTGCTTAGGTCGTTTTTTCTACTTTTCTGTGATTTTCTATACGATAATTTCATTAAAAATATAGTTTTAAATACGTCGACGGCTCCTATTTTACTATCATTTATTTCCCCAGTAATTTTTATATAAACTATAGCTTGCATAGGTTTCTACAATATACTGAACAGATTTTGTTCCTAAAAAATGTTTAAAACGCACATTTCAGCAGCCATTTATTATTGTTTTTCCCATCAGCCATCGGCATCGACGGCAGATGCTAAATTGGAGATAACATCTGTTCATCTGCCATCGGCTGTCTTTTAACCATCGGCCAAGAATCGCGATCGGCCGATCGGCCAAAATTTACCGTCGGTTCGATCCCTAACAGTCACATGATAAGGCGAATGCCACACTTATCGCACACCGAGAACGAAAGGGGAACTGTCTAAATTGAATTAGCATTAAATTACAAAAAAGGTGTACCCCTTCTAATTCTCAGTGTGCGATATGTCCTCTCCTTACCTCTTTCCAATTTGTGAGGTCATATTTTACTTATGACCTCCTCCTTCAAAAATAGAAGTTGGACCCTCCCTTGATTGTTACGGAACGAAAGTAAAAAGATCATAACTTCAAGCATTTTTATTCAACCATTTCAAATGAGTGGTAGTTATTGTTTTAATTTTTCGTAAATGATTTTGTCATTTCGCTCTAAGTTCTTTCTAGATTAGAATCCTCTTATCACGCAGGGGAAATCTTTTGCTCTATTTAATTTTGCTTGATGTAGCGGAATTAAGCCAACTTGTACCAGTTAGGAAAGTTTCACGAGAAATTTCACGAATCGTGTTGAAATTTACTATTGAATTAAAATTATTTTGATCACTATTAAGTTTGATTAATGATGTTTTTCTTTGCGTACTGCTTGAAATTGCATCTCATTTGTGCATTTGATTCAGATTTATGGTAAACTTTAATCAACTAAAGATAACCTATTGTATAATTTAGTATAAGAAATAAGTTGGATTTAAAAGTGGATAGATGTTGTCTTCGCATTTTTGTGAAACATTTTCATATCTAATTCAAAAACAATAGAAAATCGGAACTCTTAGGTGACTTGAATTTACCACTGTAGTTAAAACACTTAAATCTTTATTAAGTTTTATCACTGACACTTTCTTTTTCTTTTGTTACAGCTTACTAATTGGACATGATTTATGCAAGTGATTCATATTTATTGTAAACATTAATCACGTAAAGATAAAATACTACACAATTCAGCATTAGAAATAACTAGGATTTGGAAGTGGTTAGGTCTTGCCAACTCGATTTTATGGACCATTTGGGGTAGTAATATCTTAGTAGCGCAAATAATCATACTTAGTGTAGATAAATAGTTTTTAATAAAAATTATTTTAAAGACTTTTATTACAATATTATGATATTTAAAACTGAAAATTTGTGAAAGTTTAGACAAAAAAGAATTATACTCAAATTCTACAAGAATCTAAATGTCGAAACTCCACTATGTAAAATCTTTCTTTTTTAATGGTGGGAGCTTGTTTGTCTGTTCCTTTACATCATTTTATCATTTTTATTTTGTCAAGGACTTGAGACAAATAAACAACAGAAAATAATTTTTGTATTGTGATTACAATTTAGATTTCTTTATTTTCTGTTATTAAAAATATTTTTTTCTTCCCTTCGTTGAAATAAATTTTGAATTGAATTCAGTTAAACTTGTAAGTTTACCTTCAAGAAACACAAAACTTTAATTTTAATAAGAAGACGCTTATAATCTAGATTACTTAACAAAAAGTTTCTTCTCAACAACGCTTCAAATTTTTGTATCAATCAACAACAAATCAACGGAACAATCATAATTAAGTCGATGTTATCGTAGCTGTGCTTGTTAAGAGTGAAAAATGCACCAGTTGAAGACAGCAATTTTTTCAAAAAAAAAAAAAAAAAACGTGCAGCAAAAATGATATTAATGTACTTTTCTTGGCAATACAATATAACACTAAAAATGTCAAACAGGTTGATATTTGCCAGGAAAAAAATGGCCTGCAGAAATTATTTATCTATGACGATAAACATTTCAAAATACTTTTTTAGCTTCCATGAATGGAAAATATTTCATTTTGAAAAGGCATTCAACATTGAACATTTCCTTTATTATTGTAACATACCGATGTAAGTGAAAGGGTTTTAATGGATTTCTCCCATTACGTCAGATATCAAGATAGCGCGTATCCATTGATTTTTGAAGTTCTGTTCATTATCTTTTTTGCTTGAAAACCGGCTGTAACTGTCAGAGAAACAATGCTATTTTCTGCATCGCAAAATAATGATTCGGAATGATGGTTATTTTGTTAAGACTTACGGAATTGGAAAATTTTGTGCTATACAGGATGAAAAATGAATGTTATTTTTACAGTATAATACAGCTAATTTTATAGTAATAAGCTGCAAAAATTGCTAATTTTACAGTAATAAACTGCAAAATTGCTAATTTTAATTTATTATCGTGCATTTAATAGTTTTAAACTGGAACCTCTGTTGCCAATATTGCACTGTTGTCTGTTGTATTTACAGTATAACGCAGCTAAGTTTTACTGCAATAAACTGTAAAATTGATTATTTTACTGCAAGAAACTGTAAAATTGATTATTTTACTGCAAGAAACTGTAAAATTGCTGGTTTTACAGTTTATTACTGTGTATTTTACAGTTTTAAATCGGAACCTCGGCTGCCAGAATCATGCTGTAAAAACAACAGTTCATTTTTTGCAATGTATGGTATTCATGAAAATGAACCATGAGTAGACACGGTATTTGCAGAATTTTTAATAAGCGCTGCTGTGTCGGAGGGTGTACGGTGATATGCGTACACTACACATCCCGGGTTAAGAAAGAAAGAAATACTTTGTGCAGCAAAGTAAGAGAAAATATTACAACATCAACATACAAATTTGAACAGAATTGCATACACAGTTCTGCAGGTAGTTCTCTGCAAATTTCAGTGATTAGCCCTCTGGGTTGTTTCAAAAAATAGCATATCCCTCTGATTTTTGGTATATTCTATTTATTTTAAGGATTTGTTCAAAAATACACTGCTCGACATTGAAAATGCAACACCAAGAAGGAGTGGTCAGAAATTCATGCAAATTTTACCGTCGACGCACGTCACTGAGTTATGCAAATGATATGAAATGCGCAGCTCTCCGACGCACGTGAAGTAAGATATAAGAGAATGAAATTGAAAAGTGGGCTATGTTCATGTTGGTTTTTCTGCAGACTAATTATTGGAGAAATTTGGTTTTTGTCTCGAAGGATACGTGTGATAGGAGGAAATGCCACGCCGTCCTCAGCGAAGACACTTCCAGCATATAGACGACTTTACAAGGGGTATGGTGATCGGACTGAGAAGGGGAGGTTGGTCCATATGTCAAATTGCGTCGTCCTGCAATCACGGCGCCCGCTAAGAAGACTGCCATTGACCTCACAGCACAGACTCCAACGTTTGGAATGGTGCCGGACCAGAGCGACGTGGATGGCAGAATGGCAAACCGTAGTGTTCTCAGATGAATCCCGCTTCTGTTTGTCCAGCGATAGTCATCGCATACGTGTGTGGCGTCGACGTGGAGAAAGATCGAATCCGGCAGTAACTGTGGAACGCCCCACAGCGCGACAAAGTGGCATAATGGTTTGGGGCGCTATTGTATACAATTCCGTATCACCTCTAGTTCGTATTCGGGGCACTATGACGGCCCAACGATATGTAGATAATGTACTGCGGCCGGTGGCAATCCCCTACCTTCAGGGTCTGCCAAATGCAATTTTTCAACAGGATAACGCCCGGCCTCACAGTGCTCGAATCAGCCAACATGCTCTACGAGGTGTATAGATGCTTTCCTGGCCACCATACTCTCCTGACTTGTCACCAATCGAACATGTGTGGGACGTGATTGGACGCCGTTTGCAGAACCTGCCACTGCCTCGTTCAGAGGACGAACTGTGGCAAATGGTTGAAAGGGAATGGAGTGCCATCCCTCAGGACACCATCCGCAGGCTTATTGACTCCATGCCTAGACGTGTTTCTTCGTGCATCGCTGTCCGCGGTGGTCCTACTTCTTACTGAGCCGACGCCGTCCTCGCTCTAAATTTTGCTTATTTATTTTGAAATAAATATCACTTATTGTTACATACTGTCTCTGTCTTCTTACCAAATTTCATCAATTTCTGACCACTCCTTCTTGGTGTTGCATTTTCAATGTCGAGCAGTGTATCAACGCAAAAGGAAATTGCTCAACATTATTTGATATACATAACTCTCAATTTTTGTAATTTTAATTCTCATCACTTATATTTCATTGCATATTGTAAACTTGTTTCAGTTTAATGGCGAATATGCATCTTGCCCTGCAACTAGGATGTGTTTTCAGAAGAAAAAAAACTCTTATCAAATATTTTCTACATTTTAGTTTAAGTTACTCAAAATCTTTTTTCTTAAGCTTTAGCTTGTACGATTTTTTTTCCATTCATGTACCTTCTACTCTTCTACATCTACAGAACTAAGGCAGAATAGATAAGAAATTAAAGAAGCAAATGTTGCCTTTGATAACTTTTTAAACTTCTCTTAGAAACAAAACATCATTATTATTTTTATTTCCCCCAAAAATGTGAATTTTCTTATTATTGAATTACACTCATTTTCTTTCATCCGTTGCATGAAAAGGAAATACTTTCTGAGTAAAGTAATAAAGTATTTGAAATATGTCAAACAAAAAGCTTGGTACATTCGTGCGCTATTGGTGTATGAAAAAAAATTAAAAAATAAAATGTATACAATTCTTTTTAACCAATTCAGAATGAATCTAGTTTATTCATACAGCTCTTTTTTCTATTTTATATAAATTTTTTCCATGTTTTATTGTTTCATTTTTTTTTATTATCTATAACTATTCATTTGTGTTGTTTTTATAAGAAAGTTGTAGGACTACAAAGAAGTGAGAGGGAAAAAATCTTGAAAATGAGAAACTGTAAGACTTAAAGTGTGTACGAGTACTCATAATCATAATTTCTACTTATTTACTTACACATCATGATTTTTTTTTTTTAAGGGAAAGCTGTTTTATGTCGAAAACGCGAAACAAGATTACAAGACTAATTTCATAAATATCAAATAGCGTTTTTCTTATAATATTGAATAAACACAATAAGAAATGAGTGACATAATGAACAATTACTTTTCCTCTTTCTGATGCATTTCAAAAAAAAAATAATAATAAATTGCAAGTGAGTACGTTTGCTTCACTACTCTAAATGAAATTTGCATGGTTTTCGAATTATGTGCATAAGGTATGAAACCAGAACAAATGACCTACCTCGATTGCTTGTTTGCTTGTCAAAAGGAGATTTTTCAATTCTGCTGCAATATTGAATTTCGTCACGAAGAGACGTTTTCATCTCAACAGCAGTAAAAAACCACATGTGACTTTTTCGTCAAGTTCGCCATAGCACTTCGTGGATTAGTATGGTGACGGGAAGGTTTGCAGTTTATACCATACCCAGATGGCAGTGGATGTAAAACATTAATGAATTAATAGATAGATAAGCCCAAATAATGCATTAAGTCCACTTTACTTTGAGTCAATTTTCATGATTTAAGTTCAGTATTTTGAAACAATAAACAGGTGCGATGTCTGAATGTCTTTTTTTAAAATGGCGAAGCACCAATCCTCATTCCAAAGTTGAAAATCGAATTAAAAAAAGGAAAAGCTGTGATAAGTTTTCAAAATTTCCAAGTACTTTTATGATAAAGTACGCATTTGATCGCAAACAGATTGAAATAAAATGTTTTTGCTAACTGATTATAAAAATTATAAAAAGCATGAGAAAAGAGGACTTAATTTTTATTAAGTGCTCCAAATGAGACCGAAATGCAATTTCTGGATATTGAAACTTTGCAAGAACTGGATACAAAAATAACCGATCTGTATTTGCTTGCACAATTTGCTTTATCTTTGACTCTACTTGCTGTAGGAGCTTTTCTGATATCGCCCAATAAGCTGCCAATCTATTATTTCCAAATATTTTTTTTTTGGAAGGATCGTATTTTTTCCAGACACATGACTGATTTTATTGGGTACGTTTCTGAATTCTTCAGAAATATTCCAGGTCAATTTCAGGAAGGTTAGTTAATTTTAGGGGGAAATTTATCTTCCTATTGCCAGATTTGTTCCATGCTGAAATTAGGCACTATTAGTTAAATTGTATTTTTCAGGAAATGTTTTTAATTTCTTCAGTGTAGAAATATGTTTAATATTTTTATTATTTTTGAAATATATTTCATAGCCATTTATTACATCATTGGACTTGTTAGTGTTTGTCATTCTTTAAAGCTTAACCACGAATCTTGTTTTTCCTACTCTTGATCCTTGGTAACTAAACGATCACAGTACCTTTATAACAAGTTTCTTAAATTTTCCTGAAAGATGTAATTCTTTGAAATTTTTGTTCCTACACTTATTTGATAATCAATAATTTATTTTAAGACATTAAAAATATTGCCCACTTTTTTTGAAAACTTGAAAAAATTCAATTTTTAAAAAACCCAAAGGCTTTTTTGTTTTTGCAATTTCAAAATTTCTTTTTGCTAAATGATCTCAAGAATCACCTCTAAAAATCGGTGCATTCATTTTCTAAAAAATTGATTAGAAAATATTTATGATCTTTTATGAAAAACATCGTCAAAACTTCTTAGAAAATTTTGTTTTTAGAGGAAAACAAGATCTAAAAATTTTAGTAATTTATAAAACGCTTATTCAATGCACAGTTTTGTTAAATAAATTATCCTGGATCCAAAAATTATTGTTTTAAAGCTTCATTTTAATAGAAAAAAATCCTTAGCCAGTTACATGGAAACACCAAAAACTGATCATCGAAAAAAAGCACTATAAAGTTTTGTTTTTCAATTAGAACACATAGCGTGCTTGATCTAAAGTCACTCATTATTTTTTAAATATTCGAGCTAAAGCCATGAACTTTGTTCCGTGTGTTTGAAACACCTTTTAGATTTAAAATACGCAATAAAAACTTTTTTGGTCGTTTGGTCATTTTTGAAGTAAGATGACCCCTTAACCCTTGTAAACCTTACAAAACAAGCATCAGTTATTCAGGAAAAAATCCAAACGATTTTCGTGGAAAATAAAAATAATAAGTTTTCTTATGAGTACAAAATTAATTGTTCGAAAACTACAAGCTGTGTCAGAAAGAATAATGTTTCAAGAACAAAATATACTTCATCAGTTTAAAAAGAAGAAAACTCCCTTCAGTCTCTTTCAATAAAAATAAATAAACTATGGATATCAATGATAGAGCTCGCGAATGAAATCTCGAATGAAAGCTGGAAGAAAATTTTTCTTATAATTTATATTTGATTCTTCAAGGCTACCAGAACCACCATTACATGCGTTGTCTCATTATTCTTTCACCTATTGTGTTTAAGAGCTATTGTATCTAAAGAATATTGCTCGTGCAGAAGAAATTAGAAATAATACTATTTCATTTTAGTATTCTTGAAATGAAATGGAATAAATCAGCCCTTAGAAAGTAATGAAACACTGGAATGTAAATTTTTTTTTCGTTAACTTAGCATGTTCTGCTCGCCGCTTTGTATTATCTATCCAGCTCAAGTGCGGGTTTAGAAATGTTTCAAGGGCAAAGCCTGATACAAGGGGGAGGGGGGGGCGATCGCCCCTCCCTTGAGGGACTCTTCTCCAGCAGCTTTTAGATTTTGAGGGTCAAAAAAGGCAATTTTTTGTTGATGTTTGGTGATAATCAGGGAAAGGGTGGGGATTCGGAGCTTTGATCTGGAAATTTGTCGAAATGGAAGACCAAAACATTTGTAATCAACAGGTGTTAACGAGGATGCCTGGATTCATGGAGGACGCATCTTATTCAATGCAAGTTATTTTGCTGAAAAATGTCAAGTTTACTAATTTTTAAGTCCTACAAGTCACAAATGCAATATCCAGCCGTTCAGAGATGGTGATCTTGCATCTATGCATCCTAATCTCATTAAAAAAGAAACAGATTTTTATTTCTTGAGCAAATCACTATTGCTATTTGTTCTCACTCGACCGTAGTTGGCAGTCGCTCCTTTTGCAGAGTGACGGAAGTGCGATAAAAATCGTGAGAGAGCTCGTAAGAGAATGTGCAAAAAGAGATCTGATACAAAATGTCGGGAACACGATAATAAATAGCAGAGCAAATCAAGTTGAGCCTTTTTATGTTTTCATGCGGCTCGCTAATATGTCACGACTTCAGTATTCGCGCGGGTTAATTGTTTTTGGAAATGAAAGAAGAAGAAAAAAAAACAGATGTGATTTTAATAAAATTTTGCCACTTTTTGGAACTCTTTAGACACGAGGAAACACATCTCCATATAAGTAGGGTAGGGTTTTATCGCAACTCGTGATTGCGAAAAACATTATTTGAATTCAAGATGTTAAATTCAGTTTTTTTTCTAACTATACATTTTTCAATTAACTAATTTCTGCAGATTGCAGTTTATTGTTAGGAAAAATTGACCGAAATGCTGCTGTCAAATTGTTCCGGTAAAATCAAAAATTTTCCGAATCATTTTGGTCACATTATTACAGGCAGTTAGGCAGTAAATGCAGTTTTTATGTCATACGTAGCCTTCCATTCAGCCTAATGACCTGAATATAATATTTTTTTAACTATCCCCTGTCTGAACAACTGAAGTTCAAGGTCTTCCTGTTAAGCAATACCATTTCCTGCCGCAGAAAGCATTATTTTCGTTGTTGTATTTCAAGCGTGACTTTTCTAATTCGAAATGGAATGTTTCCTACGCAGCTCTACTTCCTATTTTTCAAGTATATCGGGGATTGACACTAAGACAGGTAGATGTATTTTTTAATATTATTGTCCTCCAATGAACTTACATGTAATATTCTAACAAGAAGTTGTTTTTCCTTTGTCATTAATGAGCTTCAAGGCTTAATTTAAATGCGAGAGCACAGAAGCCCAGTTCTAGTTTTTTTCGTTACAAATTATTTCTGTTTAAGCAGTAAAGGTGCTGGTCTCATCAATATTGGGCTCCAGAGCCCAATAGTACCCTATAAAAAATGAATGTAGTTTTTACAGTACAATGCAGATAATTTTGAAGAAACAAACTGCAAAAATTGCTAATTTTTCACTAACAAACTGTAAAATTGTTGCTTTAGGGTAATTAACTGTAAAATTGCTAATTTTACAGTTCCGTACTGTGCATTTTACAGTTTTAAACTGGAACCTTTGCTGCCGGTGTTATACTGCAAAACAATGCTTTATTTTTTGCAGTGCACATAAATTTCGGGGGAAAAAAAAAAGAGCTAAGATCACTTAAAAATTATAATGCTGCTGTTCCATCTTATGAGCCTCTTTTACGGATGTCCTCGCTCTGCATACTATGGCAATTAAATCAGCGCGAATTTTTCCCTTGTGGAGTTTCATAGTTACTTGTTATCAGAATTAGGTTGACACGATTTTATATCTAGCCTTTGATTCAACTGAAAAAAAGCTGCCTCATTTTATGGAGCTGAATATCAGTCAGGGTTAAAGAGAAAAAAGTTCTGCTGTGCCACTTTTTTGTGTCTATTGGTGGCATAAACACATCAACATCTTGCAATACACCACCAGCTCGTCTATTCCATCCATGGACTGCAGTTTCGTGCTTATTATGCACTCATCAGCATGAAATAGGAATTAAATGAGTTGGAGATAAAAATCCTCTTATAGAGCAAAGAGAACCAACAAAAACTGGTAGCTAACGTGAAATCAGCACATCAGCGAGCGATCGCACTTGGTACGGTACGGCTCAAAAATTTTGAGGCAAAATTCGAGTATAAAGCAGTAAGTAACCGCCCCTAAGCCAGGGCTAAGGCAGAAACATGCAGAGTGCATAATAAGCACGAAACTGCAGTCCATGGTTGAAATAAACGAGCTGGTGGTGTATTGCATGTTTCTGCCTTATCCCTGGCTTAGGGGCGGCTACTTATTGCTTTATACATCAACATCTTATTTCACAGAAATCCACCCTTATTTTAATATTTGTGTGAATCTTTTTAAACGACTTCAACAAAGGAGGAGGTTATACAATTCGTCGAAGAAATTTTTTTTTTCGGTATGTTACAAGATTACTCGAAGACGCCTGGACCGATTTCAAAAATTCTTTTTTTGTTAGAAAGGTCTTTCTTTCCGATTGGTCCCATCCTCTCGTGGTCCGGGTTCGATAACGGGAACCTGCAGAAATCTTTCGAAAAAGAAATTGGGATCACAGTAATCGTAATAATGACCATTTTGAACGCCAGGCTTCTCTGGATTGCATAATGAAATTCCTTTCTATGGTCTTTTTGAAAATTTTAAACCGAGTATCTTTCTATGTCCTGCTTTTTTCTCCTGAACTCCAAGGAACTGAAAGTCGTACCAGGTGCTGATTGATTCGTAATATTTCAGGTTTTATTAGTCTTAATTTACATACGGTTTGATAAAGGAATTCTGAAGAAAGTGAGGAAAATCTCCAAATTTTTGCTCAAATTTAAAGCGATTTGTCCTAAATGATTAAATATAAAATCCATTGTTACAGAACGTGATGGATATGAAACAGTTATTATAATGATCATGAAAATTTTGAATGAAGGCTTAACTGAAGCAAACATGAAACTCATTAGCGGGCCACGTATGTAATATGTCGTGAAATTTTATGAACTGCGAGAATCTAGTGTTGTTTTGAAATATAAATTAGTTGAAAAGCCGTTAATATTTAGCCTTTAATTAAACTAGTACACAAATAAATACCAGAGAATAACAAGGATTATTTTTTAGTGTCAATCGTTTAAAATTTTAGACGCGTTGATACTTTCTTTCTTTTTTTTTCTTACATAGTTTATTTTATGAAGCATTTACTTAAGAAAATTAGGTGAAGTTTTGCAATGGAAACATTACCTTATTTCATACGTACATTTACACTAAAAAGAATAAAATAAAAATATTTTTGAAAAAAAAAATTGAACCGACTTCGGAACTTCACTCAGCAAATACTCTAAAAAGTAAAAAATAATTTTATTCTTTGAACACCATCGATACTACATTTAAACATAAGTTTTGAAGTCGGCGCAAAAACTATAGGCAAATGATGTTTACTATATTTTGCCAACATTTTCAGAGAAATCATTGAAAATTGAGAGCTGAATATTTGTACCATTACATAAATATGTATTTTTCAATGAATGCGAATGCGAATAAAGAACCTGGATTCATTTAAATTTACATTTATAGTTTCGAATGATTCTATTTAGCTTTTTTGCGCCGACTTCAAAACTTATGTTTAAATGTAGTATCGATGGTGTTCAAAGAATAAAATTATTTTTTACTTTTTAGAGTATTTGCTGAGTGAAGTTCCGAAGTCGGTTCAATTTTTTTTTTTCAAAAATATTTTTATATTAAACCTATTTGAGATATAGTAGTCGACAAGAAAAACATGCTATTGAGCCACTCTTTTCGCCAGATTGGGTACGAAGCTTTAGCACATCAATCCCTGTATATATATATATATATATATATATATATATATATATATATATATATATATACTATATATATATATATATATTTAAATTTTTGTGCGAATGTTTGCACTGTTTCTTTATATACTAGTTGCCAGGGCAGCTAGATTAGCTTCCTGAGGCATGTTGATGCATAATGCCCCCCCCCCCCAATTTCTACCTGTTTCTGATGTTATATTATCTGATACAATTCAATGTTCATAAGATTTCAAGACATACTTCACACGTGGCCCGCCAATGCTCCAAGCACCTAGCTGCTTGGCCCGGCGTTGCACTGGTGCTTCGCGCCTTTAATGTAGTAAAGAAAGTTTCAACAAACTGCTCGCCGCCAAGGCGGCTCGCTACAAAGCGCTTCACGTCTTTACTTTTTTCCTGAATCAAAAAAACCTTCGAATTGTTGAAATGCTTTGCGCCTTCAAAATGGTGAGGAAAGTTTCAGCAAGTTCAGCTCGCTCAAGCGAAAGAAGCAGACATAGATGATACTCAGTTTTTAATATAAGTAGATGGCTTTTCAACTAATTTATGTTTCAAAAAATTACAAGTAGCTAGCGATAAAAGTACTACGTACGTGGCCCGCTAATGAGTTTCATGTTTGATTTAGTTAAGCCTTCATTCAAAATTCTCATTATCATTGTTATTACTGTTTCATAGCAACCACGTTTTGTAACAATGGATTTCATATTTAATCATTTAGGACAAATCGCTTTAAATTTGACTACTTATTAATTGATATCTTCGTTAATTAAAATCGTATAATTATATAAATTAAAACTAATGAAGCCTGAAAAATTACCAATCTATCGGTACCTGGTTCGACTTTCAGTTCACTGGCGTTCAGGAAAAAGAAGCATGACATAGATAGAAAGAAAGAAAGATAGATAAAAAGATACTCAGTTTTTAATATAAGTAGACTAGCTGTCAGGGCAGCTAGATTAGCTTCCTGCGGCATGTTGATGTACAACGTCCCACCTCTCTAACTTTTACCTCATTCTGATGTTATATTATTTGATATAATTTAATGTTCATTCCATTTCAAGACATACCATGCACGTGGCCCGGCGTTGCACAGGCACTTCGTGCCTTGAAAGTAGTGAGGAAAATTTCAAAAACTACTCCCCGCCAAGGCGGCTCGCTAAGAGGCGCCTTCGCTCCTTTTATTTTTTCCTGCATCAAAAAATCATTCGAATTATTGAGATGTTGCACGGGCACTTCGCGCCATCAAGATGGTGAGGAAATTTCAGTAAGTTCAGATCGCTCAAGGGAAAGAAGCAGACTTAAATACTCAGTTTTTAAAATAAGTAGATGGCTTTTTCATTAATTTATAATTCAAAAAATTACAAAAGTAGCTAGAGATAAAAGCGGAAGAGGACATATCCGCCGCAAATTTTATCCCCCTTTTTTCCGCATGGGACATTTCCGCCGCGACTCGTATTCCCCCTCTGACTGGCACAGGACAAATCCGCCGCACCATTTCCAAGGGTGAGAAAGGGGTTACTGGTTTAAAATTTTCATTCTTGGCGACACATCTTCATTTGGCGACAAAGACCTAATCTAAAAAGCGGAATTTATTTCCGGACTACTAATATTAGGGGAAAAATCGTAAAGAAGTAAAAAAAGAAAAAAAAAAAAAAAACACAATGCAATGTAAATCAATTTAAACTTCGCCAATTTTAATTCGCCAAATATTACACTCCACTCAGCTCAATCGGCGGATTTGTCCATTTGTCCTGTCGCACAGAAACGGCGGGGAGAGACGCGGCGCAAATGTCTCATGAGGGGGATGATAGAGATAAATTTTGCGGCGGAAATGTCCAACGTTGCGGCGGAAATGTCCTGTGCCCGATAAAAGTTCTACATATGTGGCTCGCTAATGAGTTTCATATTTGATTTAGTTAAGTCTTCATTCAAAATTCTTACTATTTCATAGCAACCACGTTTTGTGGATTTCATTTTTAATCATTTAGGCCTAATCGCTTTAAATTTGACTACTTATTAATTGATATCTTCGTTAATTAAAATCTTATAATGATATAAATTAAAACTAATGAAGCCTGTAAAATTACCACTCTATCGGTACCTGGTTCGACTTTCAGTTCATTGGCGTTCAGGAGAAAGAAGCATGACATAGATAGATAGTTAGAAAAAAAGAGGGATAGATAGAAAGATACTCAGTTTTTAGTATAAGTAGACTAGCTGCCAGGGCAGCTAGATCAGCTTCCTGAGGCATGTTCATTCATAATGTCCCCCCGCCACTCAACTTTTACCTCATTCTGATGTTATATTATTTGATATAATGCAATTTTCATAAGATTTCAAGACATACTACGTACATGGCCCGCTGATGCCTTAAGCAGATAGCTGCGTGGCCCGGCGTTGTACGGGTGCTTCGCGCCTTTAAAGTAGTAAAAAAGTTTCAACAAACTACTCGCCGCCAAGGCGGCTCGCTAACAGGTGCTTCACGCCTTTACTTTTTTCCTGCATCAAAAAAATCATTCGAATTATTGAGATGCTTCGCACGTTCAAAATGGTGAGGAAAATTTCAGCAAGTTCAGCTCACTCAAGAGAAAGAAAGAAGCAGACATAGACACTCAGTTTTTTATTTTAGTAGATGGCTTTTCAACTAATTTATATTTCAGAAATTACAAGTCGCTAGCGATAAAAGTACTACGTACTTGGCCCGTTAATGAGTTTCATGTTTGATTTAGTTAAGCCTTCATTCAAAATTCTCATTATCATTATTATTACTGTTTCATAGCAACCACGTTTTGTAACAATGGATTTCATATTTAATCATGTATTAGGCCTAATCGCTTTCAGTTTGACTACTTATTAATTGATATCTTCGTTAATTAAAATCGTATACTTATATAATTTAAAACTAATGAAGCATGAAAAATTATCTATCTGTCGGTACCTAGTTCGACTTTCAGTTCATTGGCGTTCAGGAGAAAAAAGCGTGACATAGATAGATAGTTAGAAAGAAAGATAGAAAGATACTCAGTTTGTAATATAAGTAAATAATTCAGGTGAACGAGGAAAGCATTCGATTGCATCATTCCCGGAGCGACTGGCTCTAAGAATTAATTAGCAGCACCAATTCACGTGAGGCACATTTGCGTACCAAATTTCATCTGGTTCCATGTCTTACAAGTTGAGTTAGGAGCGACAGCAAAAAATCAGGCACACACAGCCAAATATTTTCCAAAAATTTTCAGCACACCTCCAAACATGGAAATCTATTAAAATTAGAAAAAAAAAAAAAAAAAACATCGGTCCAATGCTTTCTTTTTCGTTTTTTGTTGAAAACAGAGGAAAGTGGAACTTCACAAAAAATCTCCAGTGAAAATTTGTAGCGTTATATTTGTTGTTAACGGCCATATGAGTTTTATATTTTAACGGAATACTAGATATTTTCAAGCAGATTTATCCGTTTAAACTTGCTTTTCTTTCATTAGCCTTGTATAAAAAGATGTTTAATTAAACAGATTAATTTCTGTTTTCTTCTCGTAATTAGATTTGAGTTCTGAAAACTCTCTATACTCTGGTAATGCTTTCAAGATTGACGTAACTACTGCACAAAAGATACAACTTTGCATAAAGTGGCTACTTAAAGTTGTGGAATGCATCACATTGAGCAGTGCCATAGAACCAATTACGATACTCGGAAGCTTCTACTGAAGTAATTATTATTAAAATCAATTTATGAGGTTATGCTAGAGAAAAAAGCAAGCAGTCGACCGAACTGATGGGAAAGAATTTGCTTCTTGGCTGCACAATGATTCATATGCTTTTTACGGAATGTACCAGTGCGATTTTGTGGGAAGCGTAATAGTCTAAGAGCTAGCAACGTCAAAAAAAAAAAAAAAAAAAAAAAAAAAACAGGCTTTTTAAATATCTTTCCCTTATACTCTTCTAAGCAGCGTGCAGGGTGTCTTTCGCAGTGGTTGGAAAAACTACATTTCTTTTGTAGCGAACTACAATTACAATTACTTTGTTATAAATGTAGTTAACAACAACTACAACTACTTTTTTTAAATGTAGCGACTACAAACTACTTTTAAATTGTAGTCGCTACTTCGCTACTTTACAAAAAATAAAAATAAAAGCCTGCACCGTTTGTGGATTGACCGAAAAAATTCGAAAAGTGGTTTGGGTGATTTTCAAAATTTGCTTACATTTGCTGTCCGGAGGTTAAAAAGACGATTTTGAAGAATAACTTATGTTTCAAATTCAATGCGAACAATTATTTTCTGCAAGAAATACCCCCAAAAAAATTCTATCACTCAAAAAATTATTTAAATTTATTTATTTATTTTTATATAAGTCTTTAAAAATGAGAATCAAGGCTAAAACGCTTGTCCATTTCCAATTTTCGCAAGTTCAACTACTTTTTTTATGTACTTAATTGTATAAAAAGTTTATACAACAAATTATTTTTATATATTGACTATTAGTACATGATATTCATAATAAATATTGACAATAGTAATTTTTTTTTCATTAAGAAATGTATGAATATATTTTGTCCGGTAGTTCTTGTCAAGTCCGTTACCCTAAGATTATCTTAGCTAAAAAAGGTATTTATTGCAGTCAAAAGATGGTAACACGTATTCAGTTAACTTAACAAACTAGTGACGTACCTATTTCGTACCATTTTGTTTTCCTGAGTCGAGAGGTATTGCTCGCACAAGATTTCTTCCAGGTGCGTATTTTATTCTTTGTCAAGTCAGTACCAAAGATTTCAGTATTAATTTTTACTTTTTCTGAACTTTTACCCCGAAATATTGTTTATTATACAACTCTAAGAAAATGCATATGGTTGTTTAATTTTCAAATTCAACAACCTAGCCATAATTTGACATTTTGGTTGAAATGTCAAGTCCGTTACTGGTCAAATCCTTTACCATACAGTTTTTGATCCTTATTTTAATAATCACAAACATTGTTTTCGCTTCAGGGTCCCCAACAATTTCAAATGAAATTGGTTCTAGGCGCTATGATATAGTTTAAAAGTGAGATTTCATATTGATTTTGTATGGTAATGGACGACAATTTGTCTAGCAACTTAAAGTTTTACGACAGCATTTAAATACTTAATTATGCATCAAAGTGTACAACCAATTACTTTTTCACACACCAAAAATATGTGACAAAACATCTGTTAGTGATTCTAAAAGAAAATAGCAAGTTAAAAAAATTACTTAAAAATTCTGAAATGTAAGCATATGGTGAAAATGACCCGTTTACATTAATAAATTAATGCATTTGAATATGGAATAGAACTAAGAATTGTCTTTGAATTTATTTGTTACTTTTCCTTTTTGTTCCCCCTTTTTTTGACCAAAATTTGTCCTTTTAGATTCTTTTTACAATTTTTACGAATGTTCGCCACAAAAAAGGATTTAAAAGTTGGAAGATGGAAGGAATTCAGCGTTCAATTTTTTTTTTTTTAGTTTCTTGCCAGGGAGTATTTAGGACATGAAAATTATTTGAAGGAATATAAAAATTATGATGCCAACTAAACCAATGACATCAAACAGATGCAATGTATTTCGTCAAAATGATGTATCTGAGGCACAACTCAAATTTTTAAGGTTCTTATTTCTCATTAAGTCCGCTGCTGTACTAGTGCAAGATTTGCGCCAGAGTCAATTAAACCTTGTTTTTTTAATTCGTTCTCCTTTTTTATAAATTTTTTCATTTATTTATTTATTTATTTATTTTTTTTGATTTAAAAGTAGTTTTCAGAAATCTCTACAACCTACTATTTTTTTATGTTGCACTACTCACTACTGGGTGATTCTCCAAAAAAACCTGGCATTTTCGACTCACAAACTCTATAAAAATAAAAATGCTTAAAAAATCTAAAAAAAATCATACTTAATCTTTGTTAGGAGCTTATTAAGAGAAAAATAGAGGGAACTCACTTTAAGTATGCTACACCCCAAAAAAGGGGGGTCAATTTTTTCAAACCGAGAGAATGGCAAGAAGCACTAAGCGAGCAAACAGATGAATTTTATCAAGGATTATCAGAAATTTTACAACAATAACAAAGAAATAACTTCAACGTGAATGAAAAACTATGTTTATTGTTGACAAACAAAACTAATTTACAACCTCCTTAAACGAACACTGTTTTAAGAGATGCAGCATCCGACAAATTTAATATTTATATGAAGAAAGAGATTTACAATCATAAAATAAAGTTCAAATTTTTCTAAATGAATACTTTTTTAACAAATGAGACTCCTTTTTAATATTTTTAACTAATGTTTAGTAAATAAATCTATGTATTCTACCGGATGTTTTACCAATGCTTTAAAAGTAATGATAGAGTGACATTTTTTTTTTTTTTTTTTTTTTTTGCGCCAGGAGAGGGGCATTTTTTTGCGCCAGGAGAGGGACATTTTAATCAAAAAAGGCTGATATTTCTACCCGGAATTATATAGAAGGTAAATAATGGTATTTTTCTCTTTTATCCTCTTAACTCAATTACACACTGCAGGCAGAATTATTATTTTTATTTTATTTAGAACAGAAATGTTGGCCAGGAGAGGGACATCGAAAATCTTACATACCTCATTTTGAACTAAGGAATAATAATACGAACAGCAGACACATTCTATAGACAAAATACTCTATGAGTCCAAAGAAGTGATGAAAATAAAGTGTTATAGTACTGCAGATTCAAAATTCCTTCTTTTTGCCTTTAATAATTGAACCAATTTGGAGGCCAGGAGAGGGACATGCAATCTGCGGACAAACTTCAAAATGATCTACCTGATTATATAACCATTTAAATAAGCTAAAACAACACTATATTGCACTCATAACTATACATAATTCAACACTACAAGTGGAATTTATGCAATGTTCACGTAAAGTTTTAAAATAATTTATTTACATTTTAGAAACAGGGTGGGACACGCAAAAAAGGTGACTTTTTGGCTATTCAAAAATTTTTGTAGAAAAAAGTAAATGAAAAATTGCTTCAATATGAATTGAATAACATCAGAATAAGTATTTCTAACTATTAAAAAAACAAAAAACTTTCTAGGTCAAATAATTTTTGTGCTGTCCTACGGGGACATCATATTGTTCGGATTTTGGAGAATCACCCTACTCTACTTTTTTGAAAAAGTAATGCGCTACACCACAATCTACTAAATAATGTAGCTACTATAATACTTATACAGTAGTTTCGCACCTTGTAGCGCGCTACTTCCGATCACTGGTCTGGCGGCCGAGAGTGGATGCGTTTTCTACTTGTGCTCGTACTGGAAAAAGTAGTGATTTTTAAGTCATTTTTGGGCAATTCCCACCTCAAATCAATCATGAAAAAAAAAAAAAAAAAAAAAAAATTTTTTTTGGCTTCACCATTTCCGATTTTAACAAAAATTGGTGTGAAGGACGCATATGACAAGACAAGTATACCTGCCAAGTTTTAGATTTCTACTTTTTTTTGCACGTAGAATCGCGGACCCCTTGGAATGAGCTCGCGAACCAACAGGGATCCGCGGACCACAATTTGGGAAACTCTGTGCCATCATCGGTGGCCTGCAGCTAAGTTAATAAAGAACTGACTTTCTTACATCGACTTCAGTAATTTATCCACCATTAGTTCTCCACAAATTTGATTTGAATTGTTTTCTAATAAATATTATATTTAGAGGAGCGCTGCTTTTATGATTTTTCCAAACAGTATCACCTGCGTCAAAGTCAAACCTCCATAAAGCGCGACAATTTTCTTCATTTGCTGCTAGTCAAACTAAGCCTTCGTATCTTCCGTTGGGTTCCAATCATTTCGGTGACCTCGAAATGAATATTATATTTTCCACACAGTATACCTAATCGTTTTATTAAAGGTAGTAAAAGTAAACGATTTTCTTCAACTTTTTGAGCTTCAGAATTCATTTTCACGTCAATTGATTCCACTGTGTTTTCCAAAGCGTCCTGATGAAGTCGGTAAAGTTATTTGTTACTCTTTTGAAGTCGGTAAAGTTATTTGTTACTCTTTTGTGATATTCGTCCTCGAAGATTTCCCTTTTTTTCAGTGTTTCTTTCAGAAATTTTGCTCCTGGGGGGGGGGGGGGCACTTCGAGAATCCGGAGAGGCAAAAAGATTGACGAATCCAAAAGGGGGGGGGGACCGCCAAAAGCTACCGGAAATAGCCTAAAACCGCCTTTTGGGGATTTCGTTGACGCCCTTCATTTGATCCCTAAAATTGCTCTTTGGCTTGGCCCCGCTCCCCCTTCCGATAATAACCAACAAAACCAGAAGTAGGATCCGCAATTGCCAAGGGACAACGGATGTGGGGGAGGGAGAGTTTTGGAACACGAAAATTTTGTAGGATTTTTAACAACGTTGAGGGGGTTCAGAGCAGTGGTTGGAAAAACTACATATTTTTCGTAGCGAGCTACAACTACAACTACTTTCTTATAAATGTAGTTAACTACAGCTACAACTACTTTTTTTTTTAATGTAGCGAGCTATACTACTTTTGAAACGTAGTTGCTACTTCGCTACTTTTTAAAAAATAAATAAAAAGAATACACCATTTGAGGATCGACCCAAAAAATTCGAAAAGTGGTTTGGATTAAAAAAATTACCTCATTCGAATATGGAATAGAAATAGGAATTGTCTTTGAATTTATTTGTTACGTTTCCTTTTTGTTCCTTTTTTTTGCTAAAATTTGTCCTTTTTAGATTTTTTTTTACAATTTTTACGAATATTCGCCACAAGAACCACCTTGTTTTTTTCTTTCGTTCTCTTTTTTTTTTATTTTTTTTTTAATTTAAAAGTAGTTTTCAGAAATCGCTA